>VDFB02105785.1:486078244-486257329 GCA_007258455.2 Sequoia sempervirens | reverse complement strand
TAAACCCTTATAACCCTCTACCATAAAACCTTAACCCTTAAACCCTCTACCATATACCATAAACCATAAACCTTTAACCCTTAAACCCTCTACCATATACCATTAACCCTTAGGTCTATGTGTATAGAAATTAGATATCCGATTCAAATCGGATATCCAATTTGTAGAACAAAAATTATACTATTACAAGTATCGTAAATTTTTTTCAAATGAATCGGATATCAAATCATAATGGATATCGGATTTGTGGGCCATAGAAAAGCACCATGTGGGTTGTTTTGTGCATTCCAATGGACCCTACATTCTATTTGCAGGCAACACACATGCGGTTTCAGACAGGAAGAGACAAAGATCAACTTTTTGGAGCATCTTCTATTGAAATTTGTCATAAGCAATTATTTTTAGCATCTTTTATGAGGTATAATGGGGAGTAGCAGTGGTCGAAAGAAAAAACATAAGAGAAAGCTTACAAAAGAAGAAATTGAATTATATAGACAAAGAGATAGAGAAAGTCATAGGAAGAGAAGACAAAGTATGTTAAATAATGGTGAACCTAACCCCTATGGTATTTCAAGTGAAGAGGAAATTGAAGATGTTCAAGGTGAAAATATTCAAGCTAAAAATGTTGCAATTGAATATGTTGAACATGATATTCAAATTAGGAATGGAATTATTGAAATTGATAATGAAGATGTTCAAGGTGAAAATGTTGGATTTGAAGATGTTGAACATGATATTGAAATTGGGAATGAAAATATTGAAATTGATAATGAAAATGTTCAAGGAGAAAATGTTGGATTTGAAGATGTTGACCATGATATTGAAATTGGAAATGAAATTATTCAAATGGATATTGAAAATGTTCAAGGTGAAAATGTTGGAAATGAAGATTTTGAACATAATATTGAACTGTAAATTATGTTTCACCAAATTACATGAGAAATGAAGAACCTTGTATGGAAGAAAGACATATTCCAATTTCAAGACCTTCAAGAACCCCTAAATGGTTACTTGAATTTGATGAGAACATTATAAACAATTTTGAAGGCAAGAGGTCAACACGAATTGTTCGGTTGTGGGCTAGAAGACTTTTCAACCAATATTTTAGTGATAAGACATTGACCAAGCAATGCCAACTTTTTGTACAATTGCTAAAGATGCAAAAGATGAGACCTTTGCTAGCCAAATTGAAGATTTGTGTGAACAAGAAGACCAAAAAAAATTCAATTATTGTCAAAAATCTTTTTAATGCTCTCAAGTCTATTGGAAAAAGTAACAAGGAAAAGGATAGGAGAGTTGCTCAGAGAGTCATTACAACTTCCCTAATAAGCCATAAATTGAAAAAGGCTTGCTTTATGAGAAAAAATTGTATTGATTTTGACATAAATCATAAAACTTTGGATAGAGCACTTGCAAGAAGAGAAAGAATAGATGATCTTCTTCAAAATGATACATGGGATTTTTCCAAGAGGCTTCCATGTGTTTATAAGAAGCTAACTAATAATGTAAAGTAGGTAATTCAACAATTTTGGCATGATAACTCTAGAGTATCACCCAATGAAAACAATGTTTTAAAGTTAAGAATTGCATTCAAGACCATACACCACATCCTAAACATTTCTTGGAATCAATCCAAACAATGTTGTTCAAAAAATTTATTGAAACACATAAAAATATGGAAATCTCGCAAAGGACTTTTGAGGGTTTGAAGCCATTTTATTTTGTGCCTCTTTAAGATTCGTAATACTTGTTGCAAATACCATGTGGAGTTTTCAATGTACCATGAGCTATTATGCTATATCCGCTCTACTTTGCATACTAATGAAATGTTGTAGGAGTGTGGTACAATGCATCTTCTGAAATCATCAAGGGACTTGCTAGATCTATTTTTATGTTCTAGAGATGATGGTTACTTTTTCTATAGAAATGATTGTTTAAATGCAAAGTGCTCACAATATGGTGGCTTTTCAAAGTTTGTTCAATGTTTTCATGAGAGTTTTGAACATGAATTTGGAAATAAGCTTGTTGAGAAAAATAGATATGAGATAGTCAAATATACTTTGCAAAGTGGAGGTGAAGGTTCTAGATGTAAGTTGGTTACAAAAGAATGCAGTGTTGCTGATTTTATTTCAGATTTTAAGGACAATCTTTTCTACAAGTATGCAAGGCATAGTCATAGGTCTCAGTGGTTGGATCAAAAATTTAGGATATGTAAGGACTCTTTTCCGATTGGCACTATTATATCAGTGGTTGATTTTGCAGAAAACTACACATTGCAACCACAAAATGAGGTATAATCTCAGTATTACAATTCCATTCAGATTGCTATTTTTTTCCACATAACGTTTAGACATGCACCTGATAGTACAGAGGAGGATCAAAAGATAATCAGAGAGTATCATTTTTATATGAGTGATGATAGATCTCACTCACCTGAGTATGTCCAACATTCTTTCAAGAACTTTTTTGAGTTCTTGCAGGAGCATGATATAGTATTCGGCCGACATCTAATTTGGTCAGATAATTGCACAGGTCAATTCAAGAATGCTTGTATGTTTTATTGGTTGAGTAGAATGCATGTAGACAGGGGTATACCTCATATTTGGAGTTTTTTTGAAGCTAGACATGGAAAAGGGGAGCATGATGGAGCAGGTGCATGCGTAAAGAGAGCTCTAGTTAAGGAGCAACTGAAGATTTCAAGAGCAAAATTCAGCGATGCACATTCTATAGTTGATTGGTGTAGTTCAACATTGTCACAGGGAGGGACACTTGATTCAAATGTGTGTAGATTCTTTTGGTTTGTTGAGGAGGGTACAATGGGAGGAAAATTGGATTCTCATACAATCAAAGATTCTTCAAAGATGCATTCATTTTCAAGCTCAGATGTAGGAACATTGACCATTTGGACATGAGAGTTGGCTTGTTTTTGTCAGAGTTGTATTCAGTGCAAGTGGGATCAATGCAAGTCAAGTGAGTGGGTGGATACATGGGTACAACAATATCTAACTCCTTTATCTCAAACAATATCCATGAAAAATGACACAATGGAAAGTTTAGTTGATTAAGACTTGCTTTCAAATCTACTACAGCTAGGACATATTTTTGTAGATGTTGCACTATAGGGGAATGAAGAGAGATCGGACTATTGGTTGGCTCGATGTGTGCGAGTAAAGCATAAGCTAACACAACCAATGGAAGATGATGATGGTTTCATGTATCCTATAGGTTTAGTTGTGGTTGCAGGAACTTGGTTGTGAACATACATGATTAGAAAGAATGGAATACCTGCATTTGAAGACTAAGAGAAACACAAAACCATTCTCGTGTATTTGTGCCCTGTTATAGCAATAAATGTTAAGTTGTTGAAGTATCATGCCAAACCAAAGACAAAACAACTATGGAAACTAATTAATGTTGATCATGAAGCAATATTGGATACACTTAAGCAAAGAGATGACCCTTCAGGCAGACTTGAATAGCATTTTCAAGAATGGAAGGTAAAATTATTATGTTCATTATGATTAAGTTCATTAGTGTTCTTTATTTAATACTGATATTTTATATACTATTGCAATGCAAGTGTATTTAATAGTGATATTTTGTATGCACTTTTGTGATATTTTTGGCAAGATTAATCATGGACTTGCTGCAACAATAGCCAGCTCTGATCCTTTCAAAGAGGTATGTGTCTTTTATAGTTTTCATCACTAGCTCATCATCATTTAGGTTGTTTAGATTAATATAGATACGTTAGTCTAAGAATATTTTCTATTGTGACAATATAGATTTCTCATTTTCTATATATTGTGATATTCCTGGCACGATTGATCATGGACCTGCTACAACAATAGCCAACTTTGATCCTTTTGAAGAGGTATGCGTCTTTTATATTTTGCATCACCACATCATCATTCAGGTTGTTTAGATTAATATAGATATGTTAGTCTAACATCTTTTCTATTGTGACAATATAGATTTCTCATTTTCCCACTTTTGTAATATTCTTGGCATGATTAATCATGGACCTACTGCAACAATAGCCAACTTTGATCCTTTTGGAGAGGTATGCAACAGATTACAACAATATAGATTGGTTATTCTAAGCATCTTTTATAGTTTGCATTACCATCTCATCATATTATGCGTCATTTAGAATAATATAGATTGGTTATTCTAAGCTACCTTGATGGTTTGTATAGGTTCTTGTTAGTCCAAAACATGAACATACTATTTTTGTTGAAGAATGTGCCCTAAATGCCTCTAATAGGAAAATTTTGTAAAATTTGAATTCTCAAATTGGAAACAACTTAAAATGGTCATAATTGTGTATGGGCATAAACTATACCCAGTGATGTTTTTTGAAATATGGGTCAAATTTTTGGCATTGTATAAAGGGTATGTTTAAAATGTAAAGGGGCATGTATTTTGGAAACTCATAGGTTTTGTAAAGGGGTCTATTTTTGTACTTAATTGAGCTACAACTAAAGGTTTTCTTCCTAGTTCTTTCCTATCCGTATGCTCATTTGAACCAAGTTTTGTAATATTTCCCATTTATATATAATAAATTATAGTGGCTTGCAACTTTTTCTCCTCAAACCCAATTCTTTAATTCACAAGGATGACCTCATAGTCACAAACCTATTCCCTTTCATTTTAAAATTCAAAATTCAAACTTTTTGCAAAGTGGTGTCATTCACCCACTTTGAGTTGACTAAACACATGTTTGGCATAATTTGATGATATATGCTAGCATTAATAACATACAATATATTCATTATAATCATGAAAACATTCATTTATCTTATAGCATTGGAGCAATTAATAGTAAGACATTTTGATTCAATGCAATAAAAATGAGTAACAAATTTCTAAATACCACCAAGTCCCTAGATATTCAAGAGTAGATGCAAAGATAAACATTCATACCCTTATCAACCATTAATTATCCAATACCCCTATCAACCCTTAATTATGTTAGGTTGATTGTGTTTGATTGATTGGATTTTATACATCCTTGTACCTCATTGATACATTTTTCTATTAGGTTTTTCATTTTTTATGTCAAGATATAGTAAATTATATTCACTTGCAATTTGAAGTGTAAATCTATTGTATTGTTAGAATGATTACTTGAATGATCATGATGTGTTAAGGGAAATATTTTTTTCATTAGTATTCTTTGGAATGCTTTGGATATTGTTGTAATGGCATTGAATAAAGAAGGTCATCAATGGGAGTCACACAATCGTTGCCATCAATGAAATTGACCATATCTCACATGTAATGCTTGGGAGTTACATTGGGAGAAGTGGATCATCTTTCCATAATGTTATGGTTTCCTACTTAGTTGATATGTTCATGGTGGAGGGCTATCTTGAGTCCTATCATAATTACACATTGGGGTGGTTCGTGGTTTTAAACTATCAAGAATGGTTTTGGTGGAAATTAGTTTGGGGAAACCACTTACATGGTTTTATCTTCCCATTTCTTTGTATAAAAACTTTATGTAGAAATTTTATTACATGTCTTGACGTTATTTCAAGAGTGGAAGGCGTTAAAGGTCCAAAAATGGTGGGCTTTTTCACTTGAAAATAGAGTTTTTACCCTAGGGTTTCCAAAAATATTTGTGATACCAAAAGTTTCTTTATTTTCTAAGCATATTGGGGCCTAAATAAAGCTTTCTAAGGTGGTGGAAAATTCTCAAAGGTTGTGGAAGTGCTACATCCAATAAACCCTCAAGAATTACATGAAAAACAAGGTTTTTTTGATTTGGCAGTTACAGGTTTGCACAAATCAAATCCAATTATAGAATCTTTGTTTTCTTGGAAATTTATTTGTTGCCCCAAGGTTTTAGGGGTCTGTGTGGTGTTTGAAGGTATGTTGCTTTGCATTTTTGGGCTAATTGAGTAGCGTGTTGAAGGGTGAATGTATAGGAAGTCAATGCTAGTCCAAAGGAATCTATGTTGTTTCTCATATATATTATGTAATCTCGATATGGGTGTTTGAATCAGTCATGTGTTTGTCTGGTGTTTTGGAAAATTGTGGAGTAATTGGACAAAAACTAGTTTCTCACTATTACAAGGGTTTAAGGGGGTTAAAGAGGGAAATGTGTATTTAGTTGCTTGTCAAGTTTTAAAGGAGTTTTGGACTATCCAAAGAGGTTAGAATAATCTTGTTAGATTCCTCAAATAGGTAGGTTGTAAAGAGTTTGTGATTATGCCCTTGTGTCTGCATCAATCTTTCACCTAATTTAACTTGATCCAATATAGCTCGAAGTGATTTGGAATATTTGGGTGCAAGAGAGGACCATCCCTAGCATAAAAGTACCCATTTAGACATGTTGGAACAGTCTATTTGGTCGTACGAGTTGCAGAATGAAAGTTGCACCACTTTGCAACTTTACACTGCTTGTGTTTGACAACTTTTCCCTCCACTAAAAAGTCATCACCACAGGACAACACCTTCAAGATAGCAAAAAAAAAGAGAGGTTTTTGTATATGGTCCACACAATGCCATAGCCTTGGATGGATATTTTGTAAGCATCACGGTCTCCAAGAAATAGACCTTCAAAGATTGCTTCCTTTTAGCACTTTGGACTCTTAAGGGAAATCATGGATCCAATGTAGCTTGGAGTGATTCGGAATATTTGGGTGCAAGAGAGGACCATCCCTAGTGTAAACGTACCCATCCAAATGTGTTGAAACCATCCATTTGGTCGTACGAGTTGCGGAATGAAAGTTGCACCACTTTGTAACTTTACACTGCTTGAATCTAGCAACTTTTCCCTCCACTGAAAAGACATCACCACAGGAAAATTCCTTCGACATAGAAAAAACCGAGAGAGGTTTTTTTAGATGGTCCCAACACATTCCCATAGTCTCAGACGGAGAGTCTATAAGCATCACAGTCTCTGAGAAATAGACCTTCAAAGATTATTTCCTTTTAGCAATTTGGACTCTTAAGGAAAATTGTCGGTCCAATGTAGCTCGGAGTGATTCGGCGTATTTGGGTGCAAGAGAGGACCATCCCTAGCGTAAAAATACCCATACAAATGTTTTGGAATTTTCTGTTTGGTCGTACTAGTTGTGGAATGAAAGTTGCACCACTTTTCAACTTTACACTACTTGCATCTAACAACTTTTCTCTCCACTAAAAAGTCATCACCACAGGAAAACACCTTTGATAGAAAAAACTGAGAGAGGTTTTTGTAGATGGTCCCAACACGATCCCATAGCCTCATACTGAGATTCTTTAAGCATCACGATATCTAAGAAATAGACCTTCAAATATTGTTGCCTTTTAGCACTTTGGACTCTTAAGGGAAATAGTCGATCCAATGTAGCTCGCAGTGATTCAACATATTTGGGTGCAAGAGAGGATGATCCCTAGTGTAAACGTACCCATCCAAACATGTTGGAACAGTCTATTTGGTCATACGAGTTGTGGAATGAAAGTTGCACCACTTTGCAACTTTAAACTACTTGCATCTGGCAACTTTTCCCTCCATTAAAAAGTCATCACCACAGGTAACTACCTCCAAGATAGAAAAAAATGAGAGAGGTTTTTGTAGATAGTCCCAACACGATGCCATAGCCTTGGATGGAGAGTATGTAAGCATCACAGTCTCCAATAAATATACCTTCAAAGATTGCTACCTTTTAGCACTTTGGACTCTTAAGGGAAATCGTCGGTCCAATGTAGCTCTAAGTGATTCAGTGTATTTTGGTGCAAGAGAGGACCATCCCTAGTGTTAACTTACCCATCTGAATGTGTTGGAATAGTCTATTTGGTCATATGAGTTGTGGAATGAAATTTGCACCACTTTGCAACTTTACACTGCTTGCATCTAGCAACTTTTCCCTCCACTGAAAACTCATCACCATAGGAAAATGCCTCCAAGATAACAAAAACTGAGAGATTTTTTTGTAGATGGTCCCAACAAGATGCAATAGCCTTGGACATAGAGTCTGTAAACATCACGGTCTCTGAGAAATAGACCTTCAAAGATTGCTACATTTTAGCACTTTGGACTCTTAAGGGAAATCATTGGTCCAATGTAGCTCAGAGTGATTCGGCATATTTGGGTGCAAGAGAGGACCATCCCTAGCATAAATGTACCCATACAGACGTGTTGGAATGGTCCGTTTGGTCGTAGGAGATGTGTAATGAAAGTTGCACCACTTTGCAACTTTACACTACTTGCATCTGGCAACTTTTCCCTCTACTGAAAAGTCATCACCACAGGAAAACACCTTCGAGATAGAAAAAACTAAGAGATTTTTTTGTAGATGGTCCCAACACAATTCCATAGCCTCTGATAGAGAGTTCGTAAGCATCACGGTCTCCGAGAAATAGACCTTCAAAGATTGTTGCCTTTTAGCACTTTGGACTCTTAAGGGAAATTGTTGGTCCAATGTAGCTTAGAGTGATTCAACATATTTGGGTTCAAGAGAGGACCATCCCTAGTGTAAATGTACTGATATGGATGTGTTGGAATGGTCCATTTGGTCATATGAGATGCAAAATGAAAGTTGCACCACTTTGCAACTTTACACTGCTTGCATCTGGCAACTTTTCCCTCCACTGAAAATCAACACCACAGGAAAACGCCTTCGAGATACAAAAAACTAAGAGAGGTTTTTGTAGATGGTCCCAACATGATCCCATAGCTTCAGATGGAGAGTCTATAAGCATCACAGTCTCTGATAAATAGACCTTCAAAGGTTGTTGCCTTTTAGCACTTTGGACTCTTAAGGGAAATTGTCGGTCCAATGTAGCTCACAATGATTCAGCATATTTGGGTGCAAGATAGGACCATCCCTAGTGTAAACGTACCCATCCTAATGTGTTGGAACAGTCTATTTGGTCATACAAGTTGCGGAATGAAAGTTGCACCACTTTGCAACTTTACACTACTTGCATCTGGCAACTTTTCCTTCCACTGAAAACTCATCACCACAAGTAAATGCCTTCGAGATAGCAAAAACTGAGAGAGGTTTTTTTAGATAGTCCCAACATGATGCCATAGCCTTGGATTGAGAGTCTATAAGTATCACGGTCTCCGAACAATAGACCTTCAAAGATTGCTACCTTTTAGCACTTTGGACTCTTAAGGAAAATTGTCGGTCCAATGTAGCTCAGAGTGATTCAACGTATTTGGGTGCAAGAGAGGACCATCCCCAGCATAAATGTACCCATATGAATGTTTTGGAACAGTTCGTTTGGTCATACGAGTTGCGGAATGAAAGTTGCACCACTTTGCAACTTTACACTGCTTGCATCTGGCAACTTTTCCCTCTACTAAAAACTCATCACCATAGGAAAATTCCTCCGAGATAGCAAAAACCGAGAGAGGTTTTTGTAGATGGTTCCAACACAATGCCATAGCCTTGGATGGAGAGTCTGTAAGCATCATGGTCTCTGATAAATAGACCTTCAAAGATTGTTTCCTTTTAGCACTTTGGACTCTTAAGGGAAATTGTCAGTCCAATGTAGCTCAGAGTGATTTGGCATATTTGGGTCCAAGAGAGGACCATCCCTAGTGTAAATGTACCCATATAGACGTTTTGGAATGGTCCATTTGGTTGTACGAGTTGCGGAACGAAAGTTGTGCCACTTTGCAAATTTACACTACTTGCATCTGTTAACTTTTCCCTACACTGAAAAGTCATCACCACAGGAAAACGCCTTCGAGATAGAATAAAATGAGAGATGTTTTTGTAGATATCCCAACACAATCCCATAGCCTTGGATGGAGAGTTTTTAAGCATCACGGTCTCCGATAAATAGACCTTCAAAGATTGCTACCTTTTAGCACTTTAGACTCTTAAGGGAAATTGTTGGTCCAATGTAGCTTGGAGTGATTCGACATATTTGGGTGTAAGATAGGACCATCCCTAGCATAAACGTACCCATACAAACATGTTGGAATAGTTCATTTGGTCATATGAGTTGCTGAATGAAAGTTGCACCACTTTGCAACTTTACACTACTTGCTTTTGGAAACTTTTCCCTCCACTAAAAACTCATCACCACAGGTAAATTCCTCCTAGATAGCAAAAACCAAGAGATTTTTTTGTAGATTGTCCCAAAACAATGCCATAGCCTTGGATGGAGAGTCTGTAAGCATCACGGTCTTCGAAAAATAGACCTTCAAATATTGTTTCCTTTTAGTACTTTGGACTCTTGAGGGAAATCATCGGTCCAATGTAGCTTGGAGTGATTCGGCATATTTGGGTGCAAGAGAGGACCATCCCTAGCATAAATGTACCCATCCAGACATGTTGGAATAGTCTGTTTGGTTGTATGAGTTGCGGAACGAAAGTTACACCACTTTGCAACTTTACACTGCTTGCATCGGCAACTTTTCCCTCCACTGAAAAGTCATCACCATAGGAAAATGCCTCCGAGAGAGGTTTTTGTAGATGGTCCCAACATGATGCCATAGCCTTGGATGGAGATTTTGTAAGCATCATAGTCTCTAAGAAATATCCCTTCAAATATTGCTACCCTTTAGCACTTTGGACTCTTAAGGGAAACATAGTTAACTTCTTCACAAACTTGGTTTGAAGTAATTTCATTCTTTTTTGTGCATTTAAAATGGATTTTTAAGCCTTCCACCCTAAAAGTGACCTCTAAATAACTTAAAACACCTTAACTACCTCATTCTTATTCATTTGTTTTGCAAACAAGCATTTTTCATTCCAAGAGGCTGAGCTTTGATTTTAGCTTGTTGGATTGAATGCGGACCATGACACAACTTTCTTTTTTCTAAAATTGTTCAACATCATTGAACTAAGAATTTATCACACATTTTTAGAGAAACAAAGGAGTACCACAAATTAAAACACATTACAATTCGGTTCTCACTGACTTGATGTACTCTTCAACATCTCTCTTCCTATGCCACTATTACACTACATAGGTAAACTAGGCTTTGTATTGTCCAGACCTATATTAAGCTACCACTCTCAAGACCAATGTAACAATGATACAAAATAATGTTTTGAGTTTGAAAGATGGGTCACTTTCCTACTTTGGGTGGGATTTCAATCTCTCTAATACTATCATGCATTTCTTTCATTCCTTGTGCCTCCACCTCCCACTTCCTTCTCTTGTGGGCCTTTGAAATTTTTCCTTTCCATTCACATAACACCCTAATACCTTGACCACCACTTCTCAAACCATACATTCCTCTTTGGATCTTTGGGCCTTTTTATAATGTCTTACATTTGAAAAATAGCCAATGGGGTATCCTAATCCTCAAACCCCTAGATCCCCATTGTCTTGTGTCCTAACACCCAAGAATCCCATTGCTTGAACCCTTGATGTTGGACCTTAGGATAATTATTTTCTTGAACTTAAAGCAATCATTTCCCTAGATCTCCACACTCAAGTATGCACTTTCACAAAACCTCACCATTTGAATGGACTCCACCCATGACCACAACTAACCAAGAATGAAATTAATGATACCAAATTTGAATGTGATAAAATGGCAAGAAACTTTGGACCCATGTTAGGCCTTCAACCTCTATATAAGGAATACAACTTCATTAGTTTGGATAATCTTTGGACATCATCTCAACAAATCCAAAATTGCAAAGTCGGACACTTGTGTTCACTTGTTGAATCTAAGGACAAAAACCCTTAGGTTATGGAGATTTTTTGACAAAACCCCATTGGTTTCCTAGAGTTTGGAGGATGAAACTTGTTTGGATTTGTGAGGGAAATTTTACACAAAGGTTTCATTTGTACACCAAGCATACTAGATTTCAACATTTAGTCATTTCAGCATCCTAATATTTTTCTAAAAAAAGTTTTGATCATTGTAATCTTGGTTACAAGCAAACAATTTTACCTAAACAACATTATTCTCTCTATTATTACACCTTATTTAAGTACACTTATCCTTTACTCACAAGGAAATAAATAGTGTTTGTGGTGTATAATTTTGATGGTTGTCATGACCTCTTGCTTGGGAAGGTTGTAACTCCCCCATTCATTCAGACAACCAAATGTATGTTTGTTGACAATATCAAATAAAACCTCCAGCTAGGGTCTGCTAGTGTATGGAGAAGCAATGCATGAACTTTTCTTTTTGATTTGGGCTAAATGTGATTAGGACAGGCCCTGCAAAGGTTGTATCAAAGCCTGAGAGAGATATGTTGATGAAGAAAATAGAGAAATTATAGTGAAAATGTGCATTAGCATGTCTCATTTTATTTATAGAAGAAAGTATAGTTCACAACAATCAAGCAAAAGCTAAAATCCATCTATGAAATAAATTACTCACTATCAAAACTAACCTTCAAATTAAAGAAGAATTTAAGAAGCTATATTTTCATGTAACTTATTCAAAAGTATTTAAATTATTGTACAAGGAACATAAAATATTAGAGATGCACTTTCCAAGCAATGTTGTTTTCCTATCGGTTTATGTAAAACATAATTATTGTGGGGATTCTACTTAAGATTCAATTAATCAAGGAAATCAGAAATGTTTTGGAGTTTTGTTCTACCAATGCAATTATTTTCTATACTAGCCATTATGGAGAAGCGGTTTATACAAATTTTCTTTGTGAAAAATACATTGTGATTAAATTATTTGTTTAAAAGTTATGTCTTGCTTTTTATTTTCTAAAAGAATCCATATTTAGATGGTGTTGCAGTCAGATAAACATCTATTTTTCACAGAGCTCACAACTTTTAATAGTATTCTTTTCCTAAATTTCTAGGTCAAAGTGCATGATGATGTCATTTCATGCCTACAAATAATTGAATCTTCTAGTCAACAAATGGTCACAACATCTTGGGATGGAATGATTAAAATATGGAACATTGATGAAGGTAGAGGTAGTTGGGCAACAACTTTTGGCTCATCTAAGAAGACACAAAGTGCCAGCAAGTATATGAAGAATGGTCATATGATATATTATTAGTATTCATATGGGAGTCTAGCCATATTAATTTTTTGAAAAAGGTGAATTTATGTTATATAAAAAAATTGATGGTTACAAATGGACCACCAAATTTACTAAGGCATGGGAAAGTTGACAAAGAAGAAAATCAGATGGTGTAGGGTTAATCATATGAGTATCTAGTTGTTACTTATGCAATGTGAAATAATGCTTTGAGTTTGAAAGATGTGCAATGCAATGTAATCAACAATATGAATATAAACTACATAATATTTAACCATTCCTTTTATGCTATTGTACATTGATATTTAACCATTGCTCACTTGATTAAATTTTCAAAGAGTTTAATCATACACATGAGGAGGAAATTAAATTTCAATTGTCAACTTCTATATATATCAAATTATCCAATAATCAAGTGTATGTCCATATACAAAAATAGCATCAACGCCAACTCAAACAAAGTTTTACAATATGTGGCATATGCCATCTCAATATCTATTCAAAATTTACATGCCAAAATGTCTATCTCATCCTAAACTACTGGTGAATCATCAAAATAGAGCCTCTTTGAAGCACTCGTTGGCTCTAAAGGTAGCTACAGAAGAAAAATTCAAACCACAATTGAGATTAGTTATACTATATAATTTAAAATCGAATAATTAACATCAAAATCAACACATTGAATTAAAATTGAACTCTAAAATTGAAATCTTGATTACTTGAAATATATGTCTCTTTGAGGGGTCAAGAGTCCTAGAATATACCCCTCTCAATGAACTAACCAAACCAACTTTTCTAATGTCAATCGATATATGTGAACAAAAACATGAAATTGATCCAAGTTAGCATAGAATTGTCAGTAATAAGAACATATTTACCAAGCACAAAATAAAATAAACACATACCTCTTTAGGTTGATCTTTTTATGTATCTCCTTTAGGTGTCTCAACACCTCCTCCTTCAGGTGTTTCAACACCTCCTCCTTCAGGTGTTCAAATACCTAGTCCTTCGGGTGTTGTGGCACTTATCAACAATGATGTATAGCTCACAACCCCCTGTACATAAAAATGACAAGTACATATGAAACTATGAATCTATGTCAATGTATGCATAATCAATAAAAGATCTTATAAATTTTAATTCAATCAAATTCGAGTTCAATTACCTTTCCCTTATCTAACACTGTGCCTCCATAGTTTGGAGAGTGTCACACCTCACTTGCACTAGGTGTTTCCTAAAAAAAAAGAGTAAGATAAACATATAAGTCAATATATAATTTCATTATTGACAATTCAAATGAAAAGAAAATATACAGTAAAAAAATGTAAATGAGTGAGTGCAAAAATACATACTGTGTGTGTGTCAAGGCCAAATGAAATGGCCCTAAGGGTGCTATTAGTCACCTATCTGAGCTCCTCCTCAAACATTAACTGTTAAATAGAACATGTAAATAAATATTAGTACTTGATACTATCTCTTATTAATATTCATTTTTAAAAAAATGCAAGTTATGAATTTACACCTTAAATGCTACCTATGTAACTACTCTAATGTTCACCTCTCTAGTAGGAAGGAATCTGTAGGGTGTGCTCCACTCCCCTACGTGTGATCTACTATAATCTCTACCTCCTAGATGTCATAATCAGAAGTGTCTAATGGATGCTCAAGGGTCTGTACAATAAGACCCACTCATATTTGCTAGCACATATTGCAAATATGTGGCACACAAATATGTGGACCTAGGGAGGATGATGCAATAACACTGGATCCATCGCCAAGATCACAAGACTTTGGCTGAGCAACTAAAGAAGCATGTGAAACCAAAAGACCACTCAAAGAGTGAATGGCCTGGATAGTTTGTGTGGCTACATCCTCCATAATATCTGGATGTTTTACTAGAGGTGGCGGAGGAAGGGGAGGATGGGGAACATGTGGGTGCCTAACTAATCTAGCTGCCCCTGGCCTATCCTAAGGCATATCTCTACCAACACCCTGGAAGGGTTTAATGTCAAAGTAATTGACATGATGCCCTAACAAAAACTTAGCATATAATTTTCTAATAAAGCAAAAAGGTAAATCAATATTATTTTTGGGTGGTTTATCAAAAACCATACACCAACGATCCCAAAATTTATCTACTATGCCCCTATGCGTGTACCATTTTATAGAAAGTTTTGGTTTGTTAACATTAACTGGAAAACTAGTGTTGGGGTTAATAAATAAAGAGTCTATTTGGGCTGTTTTATTTGGAGATCTTTCACATCATCATAATACAATCCACATGCATAATATTTCCTCATGGTTTCTCGCCATGAATGAAAGGCATTATGTTGGGTAGAGGGTTTCTACATTTGTAATTATTCCTATCACTGTGTTTGACATATGGGATAATATAGGGATTTTCTTATAAACATCATGAATTCCCCTCAATTGCTCCAATTTTTCATGAATTAAGTCTTCAATTGATGGCTTCGGAGGTGGTGGAGCATTTGGCATTTTTTTCATTTTGATTCTCAGCTGGTGGATTTTCATTCTCAACTGGTGGAATTTGTGCAATCTCATTTTTGGCAACCATAATGTCTGATTAAAGTTAAAAAATAATTAATCTAAAATTAGACAATATAAATTAAACACTATTTTTAAATCAAAATCCATTAAAAACATTCTTTTTTTTATTCAAAATCCATTATGAACTCAATTGTTTCATAAAAATTCAATCAAAAACCCTATTTTGAAAAAAAATCCACAAAAAACATTCATTTTTTATCAAAATCATTTCTAAATTCAAAATTTTCATAAAAATTCAATCAAAAACCCTATTGTGAAAAAAATCCATAAAACATTCATTTTTATCAAAATCTATTCTAAATTCAATTTTTCACAAAAATCAATCAAAAACCCTATTTTAAAAAAAAACCACAAAAAACCATATGAAATTATTCAAATCTAAATAAAAATTGAATCAAATCAAATAAAAATAAAAAATCTTACCTTTCCAAATCAAATTTAGCCCAAATTGGATATCTGTTAAGCGAAGAATGGATGCACTGTGTGCCTGCGAGTTCTTCACTATCAAATGAGTTCAAAACAGCGATAGGTGTTTTTTATATATGCTTTTTGCAAATCGGATATCCAATTTGCAAAAATTAGGTTTGGTGTTTGCTATGGTGACACTCGATCCTAAAAAAAGTCAGCATGTTCTTTTCACATTTTTCAGTTGATGAAAGACGTGTTTTTTTCCTCATTGCCACTTTTTGGGCCACCATTATCTTGCACATACCTAGGTAACATAATCTAATAATTTTGATATTTTATACCAAAAAAAATTGGCATGCAACCACCTCTGCAAAAGAGAAGATAGTCTAAAGTTAATGACCCCAAAAAACACTTTAAAATGCTAATTCCAAAACTTATAAAATTTTGATTTTAATATGATTTCCAACTGTTAAGACTCCTAAAATAAAAATATTGAACTTGATCACAAACTTCTTACAACAATGGAGGTAGTGAGCTAGTAAGAGCAAGTGACCCATTCCTAAGGAGCAACAAGTCAGAATCATCATTGCTAATGTCAATATGGATTTATCATTTTATTTAAAGATGTAATGTGTCACTTCTTATGATGAGCTTATCCCTAGGGCCCTCAACATTGAGAGAGCCCTAATAAAAAAAATAGAAGCATTGGTAAGAGCATGATTAGGGTACAAACCCTAGGCCTCCGTAGAAACATAAACAATAACTATAGAGGATTAGTGAGGTTGAAATACTAGAAAGATAGAGACATTATAGGTAATAACAAAATCTTGCAATCTAAAGATTGTAGCGAATAACAACCACACTATGTAGCTTAGTGACATTCATAAATGAAATCTATGATAAGAAGAGTGACAGTCACTTGAGATGTGACATTCAAAAAGAGGCTGAGCAGTGACAAGATAATAAAGCTCAAACCTTGCATAGTAAAGTGGAGATTTTAACAGTGAGTTTCCTTACCCCCTTGCTGACTTTAAGGGCTTTTCAAATGCTTTTGGTAGTGTTAGACAAGGCAAATGCAATCAGGGAATGACTATCCAAATGAAGTAGCAGTGGTAATCATAGGTTCAATGTTTCTTCTTAGCCATTAATGTATAATGGAGGTAGTGGATTGCATGTTTGAGCAGTGTTTTGAGACTCATCAAAGATGGGAGAATAGTGAATAATACCTTGTGGACTATGAAGTAGTGTCAATAAGGTTGATGGATCTTAAGAACTACAATACCATGATAAAACGAGTCTCGTATAGTAAGTAGGCAGTCTATAGGGCATAGTTTGATTTTATAGAAGGATGCTCATGAAAGGAATCTTCAAGTGATAGTGAGTGAGTTGTTTAAGATTGTAGCTGAGGGTGCAATACCCAGTCTAAGAGAAAGTTAGCAAAGTAGTAAATGTGCAAGAAAATTGAATCGTACACAACAAACAATTCACAATGTTATCTTCCATAATTCCTTGAGTTTGAAGACAAATCTCATTGTTTCTTCATGATGAAAGTGGTGACCTTAATGGTCAATCATTGGCAACCATGATTTTAAAACATGCTATTATGCTTATGGAGGCAACATTTTAAGCAAGGAAGTGAGTGGTTGTTTGGAACAATGGTAGGTATGAAGGACTTGCTTTATATGCATACTCTGCAGTCTAGCTTAAAACAACATTCTCAGAAGAGATTGAAGGTGGATTATGGAACTCAAGGGTTATCATGAAAAGGATTAAAGCAAAGACTGAGATCTATTTAAAAGCCACAATCATGAAGATATTAAAGATGTCACATGCAAAACCCTAGTAGCTGGAGTAATGAATACAGTGCCAAAGAGGATAGTGTGTTGGGGAAGATTTAGGAGATCTCCACATTATCTAATTATAGGGAAATACATCATTTATTTATTTTTTTAATTAAAATAAATCATTCTAAACCCTATATAGGGTACATTGATACTTTCAAAGCCTCTGAAGGAATTTGAGATTATGCAAATATATGTCAAGTAACATTCATAAGGTTTAGAAAATCTTGATCACTCTCTAGAATAGCCCATTAAACATGGGTTGTGCTTGAATACTACATAATTGATATAACACAACCACTCTGCATATCAACTAGAGTTATAGGCTCTTTATTGCAGTAAGAGGTAATCACTTTTTGATCATGCTATAATTACATCCTAACCTGTTAAACTTGAGACAACCTGAATGCACCCAATGATGATTGACACCTACATTATACAACCTGAATTAACTACATTAAATGAGTTCCTCCATTTCTATCACAACATAGCCACATTAAACTTGGGTCACACATGAATGCATCATATATTTGTTATAGCACAACTATGCCACATGACCAATAGAGTTATGGATCACATAATTACAATCACAAGAATCTATTCCTTGGTTGTGATCTTATGGTGATTCCACACAACAAAATCTGGACATGAAATTCTCAAAACCCTTAACCTCTAAAAATGAAATCTGATGATATGTTGCTTTAAAATATGATTTTCAAACCTAGAACTACAAATCTGACTTCATAACTGAATTCTACAAAAAGACAATGACTATCCTCAACCTGGCAATATCTTCTTGAATTTTTTCTGATTTTTCCTAAGAAATTTGTCCTTAGTTCTCCACAAACATTCTCAACTAGAGCAAAACATTGTCGCAATAAATTAGGCACGAACTCACTTTTTCTTATGTTCGCCACAATTTATTTATTTTTCTATTTTTCATGTTTGTCAAAAATTTGACAAAAATGATAGCCGACATTTCGACGAGCCCCAAGTTCGTCAAAATTTTGATGAACGTCGGGGATAAACTTTCAAAAACTAAAAATTACACATAAAATTTTACAAGCACCCGATGAACATCGAATTTTACATATTTTTTCAGACAGTTTTGTTAGATTTTGCAGTCAAATGTATTAGTGCAAGATACTCAAATGAAACATAGAAAAATAGGTGTGCTCCAAGGGTTTCCCAAAAAGGAAAAGTGGATCCAAAGAGGGAAAAGGGGTCCTACTTCTCTAATTTTATTAGGAAATGATATCGACAAAATGAATTGACTAAATACCCTTAGGAGAATCAAGTCAAAGTATGAATCTTCAGATTTCATTTTTGTGTCACGATGGGTTTCTAGGTCAAACAATACTTTGTAGAGAAAGATTAAAAATTGAAAATCAACTCCAAAATGCATTATACAACTTGGATCTAATAGATTAAGATCAATACTAATGGAACCTATAGATTTTTTGGAAAATATGTGAGGGATAAATGTTGTGCCCCTTTCACAAAATGTTGTTTTTGCAATGCTATTAGGGACTCATTTTCCCTATGGTGAATGGGTCTTGGAAGAATTTTATGAAAAAATATAAATATGAGATTGAATCTTGAGACCTACAATTATTCCCTATAATGTCAAACCTTCGCTCCTAAATCTAGATTTTTCAAAAATTTGCAAAACAAATTTTTTGTTTGTTGGTGGATAGGGGTTTACCTCGGTCAAACCCAAAGTTTGGTAATTAAACCTTGATGAAAAACATTGATCTAAAACATGAAATCTGTGTGAAATCCTAACCTTAATTGTGTCTAAAATTAAGACTTCTAATAATGAAAAGAAACCCTACTCAAGTGTGTTAGAATAGGATCCTTAAATGAGAATGAACAATGATGAAGACCTACTTTGGGAGATCTAAAATCACCCTAGTAAGTCACAAACCTGAATATACCTTCCTTTAGGTAGAAAGTAGGATGATAATAGAATATGGAACCACACAGGAAACAAGTCATTAGGCTTGGCTGAATTTCTTGTGCATCTCCCAAAACCTAGAATCCATCATGATCCTCTATAGGCATCTATCATCAATCCTTTGGCAATGCTTCATCTCTATATCAAAATGAGCTTGAAGACCTACAAAAACAACTAAAATGTTCCTCCAAGACTTCACCTTTGAATGCCTTAATGACTTCTCCTTGCTCTTGAATTTGAATGCTTAATCTCATGTGAATGTCTCTTCCTTTCTAGTGAAAAATGAATGTGAAACTTATTTTTATAGGCTTCCTTTCTAATTTTCCAATTATTAGATCCAAAAAGCCGACATTTAAAATTTTAATTTGAGAGCTTGAAATGCCACCAAAAACATGTATAAATTTGAGTGTAAGGAAATTAATGGGGACCCTTTCACCCATGGGAGAATGGGTCCTAACCTAAAACTTTAGGACTCCATAAATGTCAGGGTATTAATTAAATATGTAACATTTATTCAATGTGGGTTGTGGTGTTAGGAATTAAATAAAATTAAGTAAAATAGGCCTTGGGATACCTAATAAAGGGTATTAGGGTCCTATTAATGAGGTTTTAAAATGCATAAATTAAAGAGGTCACCAAAATAGATCCAAATAAGTGTGAAATTGTACTTTCTCCTAGAAAGGGGTACAATTTTCTACACTACATTTAGCCCTCACTTTAACGGCCATAAGAAACTACATGTATATACAAGCTAAAGGAATTTGAGAAATAAAAGGGATAATTATATGGATTAATTAAGGAGAATAAATTCCCCACTATAGTTATCTGCAAAACCACAATGTTAGGAACCACATCATACAACATTGATTCATTACTCGTTCAAAAATCCTCTTATCAAACCTCTCTAGAGAATTGAACTTGAGGTAGATGTATGCCCCCTAATTTTTGTTTCTTTCTGAAGGTGGAATCAGGGTAGCAATGAAACCACATCAAATTACTTAAGTCTTATCATAGGGTATTTCTAAGTACAATACCACATAGTGATATACAATGGATGATATTGAGAGTGGAATTACGAATCCAATGCAATAGGAAGCATCGAAAATGAAGTTCTCTAGCCCCTAATATGTTGATTTGAATGAAATATATCTAAAGTAAAATATGCATATTTTTAATGAAATTAGGAACATGTGAATGACAATGACATCTTTACCTCTCATTTTGGCATTTACCTCTTTGTGGTTTACCTTGGTGTAAAGTGATCTAGGATACCAAGTAGATGAACTTGCAGGCCTCCCAAACTTGATGTTCTTCATGACAAGGTGACATCATGTGTGATTCGACCTATGATGAGTGGATTATTTATTGCTTTGTCTTTGGTTTTGTGCATTTACAATACTTTTAAATGTAAATCTAATATTTTAAGGACCCTAGAAAAGAAATCTATAAAGTGTCCATCTTTGTCATAAAGCATCCCACTTGGGCACAGAGTGTCCCACTTTGGCACAAAGTGTTCAACTTTGGCGCAAAGTATCTCGCAAAGTGTCCCACTTTAGCGCAAAGTGTCCAACTTTGGCGCAAAGTGTCCTACTTTGGTGCAAAGTGTACAAAGTGTCCCACTTTGGCATGAACTATCCCACTTTGGCATGGAGTGCCCCAATTTGGAACAAAGTGTCCCCCTTTGGCACAAAGTGTCCCACTTTAGTAAAAAGTATCCTCAAATGGCTAAAGTGTCTAGGACCCCCCATCCAAAAATGGCCCATAGGCCCAAATAGGTCATAAAGTGTCCTAGAGAAACTTTAATGTGCTTTTAAATTATTTAATGGATATATTTAGGATTTACTTTGCTTATTTATTTATTTAGATCCCTCCTCGAGCTCAACAGCATGTCGAAGGAAAACAATTTTGTTTCCTTTGAGAACTCATCACATAGTTACTAGAGAACAAGATCAATATTTTATAGGATACAAGGCTATTCTAGGTGTATTCCATGCCATCGATGAGATATCATGATGCTATGTTGGTGGACCTAGTAGAGAGATGGGATGTAGATACATGTACCTTTCATCTACCCACTAGGGAGATGACTATCACTTTAGAGGACATACACGGCATCCTATGGTTACCCATATGAGGTGAGGTTGTACACTCAACTAATGAGCAGAAACATGAGGAGATGTGGGATGATATCTTGTATTGAATAGGGAGCCCCATCCAAGAGTCAAGCATCAAGCCTTATGTTGAGCTAAGATGGCTACACACATGAAAATGACTACTTCAATGCATTATGATTGTGACTACAACACTTACATTGGTTCCTAATGGACGAGGGGCTCACCTAGATGGACTTGTTTACATCATTTGGGACATGGAGCAACATAGGACTGTTTCTTCCTAGGGTCATAGTATGCTAGCTCATTTATAGTATGACATGTGGAAGTTTGTATACCAAGAGTTGGATAGTATAGTGTATTGTATACTCCTAAAATTTTGGTGTTTTGAGCATATCACATGCACTAGAACCACAGGATATCTTATGATAGAAGCCATGGGCTACCCATGAGCCTATAGTTTTGTTGATGTGTGTTTTAGTACTTTCTCAACACAAGAAATGCTTAAGTGCAATGCCTCTCTTGAAAGGTAATTTCCAGCAACAAAGTGTTGTAAATCACCCCAAGGTCTCTTGAGTGTTAGGTCATGACATGCATGGATCTCTCAGTTGGTTCATGTGATTTTTCTGTTAATCATAGGGTGGACTTATGAATAATTTGGGAGGAATTGGATCATTTTGAAGAAGTTCCAAAGATGGGAAGTCAACTGTTAGATTGTTATAGGTTCAGGACAATGATTTAGAAATTTTGTTTTCTCTTTGAATTTGGCTTTACAATGTGCAAGAACCTTAGCTTAGGTAATTTATAAAAAATGGAAAAGGGGGCAAGGAAGAAGGTGATTTCTTGGATCTGAAGTTAACTATGAATAGTGATCATGGAGGTTCTACCATGGACAACTCCCTTAAACAAAATTTCACTAAACCATAAAAATCGTAGTCTCATGAAATCTATGCTATCTTCTAAGGACTACAAATATTTTACAATTCAGCCACCATAAACATGCATGAGTTGAAGGTAAAATTTAAGAGTATCATTTAATATCAACCCAAACTAACTTTACACAGCCATTTATCAGCAACAAACAACAAAAATTATGGGCATGAGAGGCATCAACATAGCAGAAAAATCTTCATAATCATAAAAAACATTACTAAATCAACCAAAGCTATCTAAAACTACTAAAATTAGCAAAGGAAATCTAACTAAATCATCTAACTATGGGAGATGAATCATGTAGCATGTGAAGACACTCATAAATCCACCATAAGTCAATGTATTTCATTAAAAAATTCTGCAGCATGTTATTATAATAACTCAACTCTCTTTTGAAAATGAGAGGAGACCCCCTATTTATAGTGTCCAAAAAGAAGAATGAATGGCCAAGATTAATTTGCATTGTGTGGTCAAGATTCATTGTACACTAGAGTTTCACCTACCCCCAAAATATCTTACAATTTAAAATTACAACTTTGTCTTTTCCCTATTTCATCCCCTAGTGGCAACACTATAGCAGTTTTGTCTCTTAGTGTTTTCCCCTTTGGTGCAGCTTCTAAGTGAGGACTTCTTAGATGATAGTTTCTCCTTACTTCTTTTGACGGATGGCATATTCCATGAAATTGTTCATGAGAGGCTGCAATTTGTCAATTTCCACTATTTGCAATTATAATGCCTCGAAACTCCATCTCTTTGATCACTTGGTCAAATTATCCCAATCGTTGTCTAACTTGGTGGTTTTATTCCTAATTTTCTCTAACTAGGAGAAAACCCATGTAGTGAAGCTCATGAAATTGGTGATGAGGTCGCTAGACATCCCTTTCTCCACCTTCTGCTAAAAGTTTGGCTTGATTTTCCCAGCATCCAATTCAACTGTAGGCACATCATAATCTACCAAAAACTTGATGTACTCTAGGCACATATCCCTTATCTCCTTCACCCAATCAATATCTTGCTCCCCCTTTGGAAATAGTTGATCTAGTACTTCTTTCCTATGACTGGAGCTTAGCTTCCACATATCAACTAGCCAATGATCACCCTTTGGAAAAGAGAACTCTTTCTCATACAATTTCTCTCACACTTTCAAAATAGCTTCAATCTTGGAGTAGGCAGTCTCATACTTCCTGGGTAACTCGATGTAGAATTTTTAGGTTCCTTCAAGAAACCTTTGCACTTCCAAGAACTTATTGTTTGTTCTTACAATGTGATTTAATCCCATGTCCCCAGTATAGAGGACTTGTTGGAACCAGTCCTCAGTAGTCTTCACCCATTGTTTCCACCTTTCCATCTTGTCAATATGTTCTTTCAACAGAAACTAAGGTAGTGTGTAAGAGTTGGTGGGTGCTTCTTCCATCATTGACCATTATCTGATGTATCCCACCAATTCTTTTATTTGTGCCTTCATTTCTTCCTTTGTGATCTTTTCTTGGCACATTTGGTGCATGGCGGTGGTAACTGATTCTTCCAAGTGATCAATATTTTGTTCCCTTGAGGCTATGCCAAGGTTGATTGTGGAAATATTATAGCTTGTTCCCTCTTCATGAACCACTGGGGTGGCCACCTGCACCATCCTAGATCTCGATGCATCCATTTTCACCTTGCATCTAACCTTGGACTTCTTGTCTTGATTTGTTGTTTCAATCTACACTCGAGCTAAGGTAGCCTTGAGATGTGACTTGGGATCCTTGGGAGTGGGAGTCTTTCTCTCTAATTTCTTCTCCAACCATTCTAGAATTTGTGACTTCTATGTTGGTGAGGTAGGGTTATCTTTTGTTTCCTCCCTTCTAACTTTGATTTCTTTGTCCTTGGCAGTCTCTTGTTTTTTTCTTGTATCTTCTTCTTCATCAGAATCTTGGATCAACACTATACTCTTCATAGCATATTTAGATGGTGTGTGTCTCTGAGGGTTGTCCCCCTTTTCATGATCCTTTTCCTCTTATTTGTCTTCAGGCTTGTATTCTCCTGGGTGTTCTTCCTCTATGTGGATCTCCTTTTCTGCCCCATCTACCCTTTCTTCTTTGACATGATCCCTTTCCTTCATTATGGGTGAGGGAAATTCTTTATCATTCATGGGGCTTCTATGATACTCCCTTGTAAGAAGTTCAATTTCTTCTTTCATTTTGTCTCTTTCTTCTTCATGCTAAAGAATTTCTTCTTCTCTTCCAACATTCTCAAGTTGACAAGCCAAGTCCTCTTCCTAATCTGGATCAAAATTTTGTATGATGAACTTGGTTCCTTCATCCTCCTCTCCTTCCTCAAAGGATCTAGATTCTTCATCTTCTCATACTACCCTATCAATTGTTAGAGGCTGGAATTCAGGGTGCTCAATGTAATCATCTACCTCCTCTTCTAGAAACTTGGCTACCTTGCAAGATTTTCTCTCCAACTCCTTTGATATCATTATAGTTGTAATTTTTGGAGGCTTGGGGAGAGGCAGTATGGATCAGTCGGTAGCAGCTCATGTGAGGGCAGCCTGCACTGTTGGGTCTAGCAACATGCTGGAGAGCTCTAAGGGAATGGTTTTTACATATTTTTCAAATGACTCGGGGAGAAAAAGATTTGGCATGGCAGAAGTAGTAGCTATGAGGGGCAGAAATGTTATAGGAGACATGGAGGTAGAGGACAATGGGGATGCAGTGGTAGAGGAGGAATCAATAGTTACAATTTGTACCACGAGCAGGGAAGAATCAAGATGCACAAAAATGTCAATGAAAAGAGGAGAGGTGGCAACCATTGCCTAAGAAATAGGAAAAGGAGCATTAATACCTCCAATAGCCATGTCAGAAGTAGCATGCGGAGATCAGGTTGGTTTGGTCTTAACCTCCTCTTCTCCTTCTTGGAGTGGGTCCTCGGTGATGGTGGGAATTTCTACAAAGCTTTTTGTCTTCTTATGCTTCTTGGAGGGCTCCCCTTCAGCATTTTTTCTCACATACACCTTGGGTCTATATTTTTTATCCTCTATTTCTTTTCCTTTTCCTAGTAGATGGGGGAGACTTGGAGGTTTGTCCTGGAGGGGTGGCAGCAATGTCCATTGTAGTTTCTTCACCTCTTCTTTTAGAAGCACTTTTCGTATATTCCTCTAACTAGATGTAAGTTAGAGAAATTCCTTATTTCTTCAATTTCTTTACTTGTCTCTTGACCCATTCTTTAGTGCAAGCTTATATCAACTTTGTCAAGATATTGAGGTCATTGACCTCTAGCTCGTCCCAGTCGATTGCAGGAAAGGGAAAGTGGCAATTGCATTGTACCTTATATTCATTAATGTACTTTCATCTTCATTGATCTGATCTGGTACTAGGAATATATTAACCCTCTTTATAAAATAGGTTGTCATTCACATATATTTCATCACCCGTACTTCAAGGTCATTTTGACAGTTTGCCCAAAAATCTTCAATATTATGTCTATGGGAATATCAGGCACCAAATGTTTTTTGTAGTTTGCCATGTGGGTTCATGTGTGGCCTTGAAGGATGACACTTCAGGTGGTAATCTTCCAAATCCTTCTTTGAATTATTTACACACTAAGAAGTATGCAGCTCATATAGTCCTTGGCCAAATGAGAGGGGATAGGGTACCCCTGCTAGATGTTTATCGCTTAAAAGGGAATGGGATGGCCGTAGTTGCTAAGAGAGCTCCAATACAATGATCCGGTCATTTGGGTATCGAGGAAGCCTGAATGGCATACCTAAGAAGCCTTCTACTCTGATGTATGTGAATTTGGGGAATTGAATAAATAAGAAAGCAAAACACTTGAGGAAGGCATTTGCGTTGTGAGAAACTCTTCTTTCCAAATCTCCTCCTAGTAGTCTAACAATATATGCTATAAAAGCATTATGTACCCTACAATAGTCCCTTTTGAAATTCCTGAACTATAGCTGTGGATATCTTTCATATACTTTGAGTGGTCTGGTTGGCTCTAAATCTAGTGCTCTGAACAACCCTTGATATTTTTGTACCTCAACCAATGAGTATACTAGGTAAGATGTCATATAAAATTGTGAGGTTTCCTTTATCACTACAAACTGCTAATGGAAGTAGTCACTGATTATCATTGGCTAATAGAATTTGGTCTTCCCCCTTAGGATTTCCTCTACAAAGTAAACCATCCATTCTTGAAAGAACGCAGCAATGGGGAGTCCCATAACCTGGCTTAGCAACATTACTAAGTCATGGTACTCCTCGAGGAAGTTGTTGTGATACAACTCCTAGGGTACTTTGGTAGCACTACCTCTTTTTTCTCTAAGCCAGTATTGATTGTTGAGATTTTTACATTTTAAGGGGTTCTCATCCCATATATATTTTCCATGTTTGACAGTTGGTATTTCCATTGATCCAAAGGTTGGGATATGGAAGGTTTTCATTATGGCTTTGCAGGAAATTTCTGCCAAGATATTCCCATCATAGTCAACAATTGTCCTTGTTTCCTCCTAATAGGCCTCTCAGCAAGCCATTACAATTTCTGGAGCAATGAGTGTAGGAGGAAAGCCAACAGCCTTAGCAATTCCACTTCTTCGAATGGCCAATGTACTAGTAGGGTTGATTTTGACCCTTTGTATGAACTCATCTATGTCCACATGCCCAATATTAGTGTTTGTTATCTCGCTCCATGTGGAAGTTGCCTTTGATTTTAGTGGCTTTCATTGGAAATTATACTTCATTTGATCTTTATCTTCTTTGCCATGGGGTGCCTTTTCTATTTTCTTTCCTCTATCTTTCTCGGTGGCCACTCCAGAAGGCTCTCCACCTAATTCCATATATCCTACATACACAAAGGAGAAAGAGTGTAACCAAGCATTGAAGATCATAAAAAATTAATCCAATCCTACAAGAAGATGTTAGATATGATGCCTAACATATCTTACAGTATTCTTTTAGAACCTTTCAAGAGGAATTTTTCTTGATTCAAGTCTCAAGGGCTAGAAGTCCATGACTAGGAAGTTGTTTGGTATTTTCTATTTGGAAACAATCTCGGTAACATGGAGTTTCAGGAATGGCGGCATGAGGTCCAAGACCCGAGGTCCTGATGGACATCTCTTTAATGTTGGATTGGATTTTTCATTTTGGGTCAAACAGGGTGGGAAGCCATTATGTGTTGGCCATTCGAGAACGACAAGTGAGACACAGTGACCTAGTAGTGGAAACCCCAAGGGTTGGGTCTGAATAGGAGTTTAGCATGTAATTTTCTTCGTTCAAAGCTTGACAGTGAAGTGAGAGTTGGAGTTTGGCTACTGGAAGGGAGAATTATAACAACCATTTTGAATCGATGGAGGGCCAATGGCAGCCCATGAATGAAATAATAGGGGCCAAGATACAAGGAAAATTTTGCACCTTCTCTTTTCATTTGACAACTTTTAACACTTTGAGGTGATAAGGAACCCAAGGCCTAACTACCGAGAGGGCGTAGGATGAATGTTGTTTGGGACGGTGAAGTAAATATGGTGCACTAGTAGCTGAAGCCTGGGGGATGGAAGGCGGCTTCAAGTATTCAAGGGGAAATTAAGGCCTCAAGACCCAATAGCCGAGCGGACAGAGTATGATGGTAGTTTTAAAATGGAAAACCATCAACATTGTTCCATCAAGGGAAACCCAAGAGCCAAGAGCCAAAGAGGACTAGGCACTTGGATTATTTCTTATGCGTTTGAAGGTCATTGATTTTCTAGAATCCGAGAGGTAAAGAGTTGAAGCCCAAATGCCATTTGAGAATGGCCAAATGGAGACAGTGCCCCGGGGGTGGAATCCCAGGGGCGTGGGCCCAAACAAGGACAAGGACACTAGGATGTTTGAAATTTTCCAGAGTTACAGAGGTGGTCGCAAGACCCAGACCCGAAGTGCACAAAGGCACTATTCTTAGAATGGCATCAAAAGGTCTAAGTCTCGATTCAGCATTTTAGGGGATTTTTTGAATTTTTCCAAAATTTGGGAACATGGGTTCTGGGCACAATGATCTACCCTTCCTAAAAGGCTAAGTTTCATCTCAAAATGGTTCATTTTAGTGAAAATTGACAAGAAAAAGGAGGGCGTACAGTAGCCAAGCGACATGAAAAAATTGAAGGGGAAGATGATGAATCAACCTCTATAATTTGTTGGATTGTCAAAGAGGTGCGCCAAGCTTGAGGGCAGGGTGAGGAGGAACTTGTGATTTCTCTCTGGCACACTGTCAGGTGAAAATGACAACACATTTCCTTCTATTTATAGATTTTTTGGTATTTAATGCCTCCATTTACTACCTGTACGACAGTGAATAAGTAGTTGAATTTGAAAATAGCTGCGAGAAGCTTAGGACCCAGAGGTTGGAACTTTGGTGAAGGTTAGATGTTTGTGAGCACTTAAAGTCAAACAGGGATTAGGGACTCAAGCTCTGGGAACCAGAATGACGCTTGCAAAAATTCATTTTGAAGTTGAGTGAAAAACCAACAGCGAAAGGGCGATCGGGTCCCAAGAGGTGGAAGGCTATTTCAAAAAGGTTGTTTATAAATGGCAAAGGATAGAGGGAGATCCAATGAGATCAGCTCGACTAGCTAGGCCCAGGAGGCTTCAAACATGCCATTCTAAAACTTGAAGGCAAAGGCCAAAAGGAAATTCGAAAGGGCTTAAGACTTGCAAAATTTGAGAGGAAAAAAGGGTGATCAAATCAAAATGACTTCTTTAAGGGCTCACTGACCACCTTGAATACCAAAATAGGGGGCATGCAAAATGGGACAACAATAAAACAGCCTGACAAGGTGAAAGAAAGAGGGGGTCCTTGCTTTGAATGGGGCATGTGTGCTATAGTCACAACAAGTTTTTCATTGAGGTGAGCATTTAGGGGGTTGATTTTCTACACTGGTGGGTTATATTTGTTCGATTAGATGAGGGTGATATTTCATGGAGACCATATCTCAGGATACCATAGTGGGAAGATGAGAGACATAAGCTATTCAAACTTCAATAGGATCAATTCATACTAGGATGATAGGACAATATAGTTAGACCATTCTATTATGATTGTGTTATGTGCCAGCTCGATCAGGTACAAGTTCCACCATGCACTCAACCCAAGTTCCTACAATTAGCACAAAGTGCCCCTAGGCCTAGAGACACTCATTGTCTTACTATTGAGGATGTTTACATTAGTGATTCAAAGGAAAAGGATTGTGACATGCCCCAGTCTTTGATGTTGATGATGTAGGCACCACATGAGACTACGACTAGTGGTGGGTTGGAGCACAATCATCCCATGTCTTTCCTAGACATCACCCTATAGGCTACATTGGACCACTTCTAGGGTGCATAGATGATCAAGACAACAAGGAGGTCAGTGGAGATACTGATGATGATGATACAATTCCAAACATATTTCTATATGAGGAGGACGATACCTAGTCTATGAGTGACAACACTAATGAGACAGAGGAGGCTCTAGTTTCCCCAAGAAGAGAGATTCACCTTGTGCTCGAGTCACTAGAGAACATGTAGTGGATGTAGTAGTGATACACACTCATGAGCATGGGGATACTAATGGTAGTAAGCCATCCACACTTCCCATGTAGGGGGGACCATTGTTACATGGTTATACTTTGACTAGTGAGCTAGAGATCTAGGTGATGATGTGATATTTAAGTTTTCATCACACTTTATCTTTATGTATATGCTTATATATATCATGATGTGTACTAATATATTTTATAATTTCCACTTTTTAGGGTCCACACGAGAGTGGTATGAGCTCTATCAATGTTTGATCATGAATTTGATGCCTCCTTTATCTACAAATGATGATATACCCCTAGAGTACATGCCCCCACATTCCATGGGGAATCATGCATATCTCTTCGAGTCTTTTGTGATATTGAAGGAATCATATGAGAGCACCACCATACGTGCAAACGGAGTTCTAGTAGAGCTTACAACTATTTCAGCATCTGGAGGTCTAACTGACAGCAAGATAGAGGCCACCCTATGAGAAGACATCTCGAAGCTAGATGAGGAGCTTGCTAGGGTACAAGAAGATAAAGACTACATTGATTGAGAGTGTGTTAAGGCACTTATACAAGAGGTGAGATAAATTGGAGAGGTTTGGTTCCTATGGTAATCCATGAGTAGATCACATTCGAATTCTACTGTATCTCAACAGGTACGAGCACAAGGCCTTGAGGGATTTAGTAGTCATAGGCCCTACTAGCATTATATTTTTTATTATATGTATTTGAACTATTTATGCATATTATATGATCATTTATGATTTGTTCTTATGAGCTAATATAGAATTATATTTTCATGTGATTTATTAAATAATCCTTAGAATACTTAATAAATGTCTCCATGATCTATTTTTTATGTGATCTAATAAAAAAAAAATCATTTTATATTAGATACTACATTGTGATTGAGTATTCTATGTTAAATTAAATGCACTTTATGATTTTATTTCATAACATTAAATTCATATAAAGGATCTAATGTAACACAACACACAAGATGAATTTCAATGGTATGCAAAGTAAAGTAACAATTCAAACCCCTTTAATAAAATAGAACACTATCTACTTAATCTAACAACACTACTTTAATAAAATACTATTCAAATATGATGTTAGATGTAATACTAATGCAAATATGTGTAGCATTAATAGGTTTCTTTAGAGGTGTACCATCCATTTTTGTTAATTTATAGACACCAAATCCAAAATTTTCTTCAATTACATAAGGTCCTAGCCAATTAGGAGTGAATTTACCTTTTTCATTCAAGGTAGCATTTACATTACACTGATTTTCATATAACACCAAGTCACCTTTATTGAATACAAAAGGGATGGAATGATTATTATACTTACATTGCATTCATTTGGAATAATCTTGGAGATGCTTGAGAGTTTTGATGTGCCATTCATCAAGCATTTCAAGCTAATGCAATTGTTGCTCTTTATAAGTAGTTTCATCAATAACCCCCTTAAGAGCAATTCACAATGAGCGAATTTCTAACTATAAGGGTATTATTACTTTGACACCATAAACAAGGTTGTAGGGAGTGTTTCCTAAAGATTCTATGCCAATATTTATTATTCTTACTTACTATTTTCCTTAATATTTAATCAAGAGTCTTGTTAGTTGATTCTGCTTAGCTATTTCATGATTCATAATAAGGTGTTGAAAAGAGATGTTGAATATGAAATGTTTCCAAGAATCTCTTCACATCATTGTTCTTAAATGGAGTTCCATTTTCTAAAACTAATGTGGAAGGAATACCAAAGTGAGCAATAATGTGTTACAATATGAAACAACATATTGCATCAGTTGTCATGGAGTGAAGAGGGATAAATTCTACCAATTTCATGAAATAATCTATTGTAGTAATTATAAGTGTATGTCCAACAAAAGAGGGTGGTGATATTTTTCCAATAGGATCCAAACCCCAAAATGAGAATGGCCAAATAGGAACTTAGTCATGAAGCTCAAAAGGGGGATCATGAATAAAAATTTTGTGTACTTGACATTTAAGACATTTCTTAACATGAGAAAAACAATCTTGTTTCACATGTCTCTAACAATATCGTATACGGATTAATTTTTGAACTAGTGATCTTCCTCCAAAATTTCCTCCACAAGAACATGCATGAGCTTCTTTAAGTGTTATAGGGGCTTCATATTTTTTAATACATCTAAGAAAAATAACATTAAATGATCGTCTATATAGAAATTCCACTAGAATTATGTATTTAGATGCAAGCTTTCGAAGACAAGCTTAAGTTTTCTTAGTTGTAGGCTAAGGAAAAGTACCTTCTTTTAAGTAATTGAATATCATTGTGTACTATTCACTAGAATTTTTAACATCAATTAATAACACTTCTTTAACTTATAACCCAAAATCAATAATGAAGAATAGCAAAAGAGAGGTCAACACAAAAATTTAATGTGGTTCACCCAATATGGGCTACATCCATAGAAACTCAGCCACCCATAGATTTTATTATCTAGTACAAAATAGATTACAATCTCACAAATTCCATATCACAACATAAATCCCAGCCTCTTATAACAAGCTTTATTGAAACTTCTAGAATTAAGGTTTTACAAAGTCATTTTTTCACTTGATGTGTTAGCGGGAAAACCTTGACGTGTTTAACAGTAAAAAAAATTAGGGTTGCACCCTCGAAACCCTTCTGGGGGCTTGTCCTAGCCCCGAACCCTAATGAGGATATACTACGAGTGTACATTATTTGTAGGATTAGTCACCACATATCAACAATCTCCCACTTGAAGACTAATCAAGCTCCACACCAAACAATCTACCACTTGGAGACTAATCCTAGATGACACTATTGCAATTGCAACCCCCACCAAATTATAGGTATAGCTAGTTTCTTATGTCCACCATTATCAGTCATGAAGGCTAATGGAAATTGATGAGGAAATTAGTTTCTCACGTGTAACTACCTTTGTGAACATAACTATAGGATTCTCACTAGTGTGAATTTTCTCTAGCTTCAACTATCCATCCTCAAAAATTGACCAGATGAAGTGATATTTGAACTGTATGTTCTTAGTTTTTGAATGCAAAGTTGAATTCTTAGCAAGATGAATGGAACTCTAGCTATCAGTGTAGAAAGGGCTATCTTCTTGTCATTATCCCAATTCCTCTAGAAAATATTGTAACCAAATCATCTCCTTGCTAGCTTCTGTAGTAGTAACAAACTCAACTTTAGTGGTTGAAAGCACAACCTTTTGTATTCTTGAAATCCAACTGATTGCAATACCTCCTATAGTAAAAACATACCCTGTAGTACTCCTCTTGCTATCATTATCACCTACCAGTTCAAAGTCAATATATCATTTTAGAGTAGAATTTGTTCCTCCAAAACATAATTTCTTTGAAGTAGTACCTCTCAAATATCAGAGAATCCATTTTAATACATTCCAATGTTCCATTCCTTGATTTCTCATATACCTACTCACAATTCCCACTACATGTACAATATATGGCCTTGTGCATACCATTGCATACATCAAGCTACCAAATGTTGATGCATATGGTATCTTAGATACTTTTTTCCCTCCTCTTTTTTCTTCAGAAACATCTCTTTAGTCAACTTAAAACAACTAGGAAAAGGTGTACTAATTGTTTTTGCATTTTGCATGTTAAACCTTTTCAACACCTTCTCTACATACTCAATTTGAGATAAAATAATTCTATGTTTGTCCTATCCCATGTGAACCTCATACCAATGATTTGTTTTGTTGCACCCAAATCCTTCATATCAAATGAATTTTATAATTTCTTCTTAAGTTCATTAATATGTTGCATGTTAGACCTGACAATAAGCATTCATCAACATAAAGTGGTGGGATAATATAGCTACCATTACCCAATTCCTTATAATAAACAAAATAATCAAAATGACATCTTTTGTAGCCTTGTTCAGCCATAAAACTAGCAAATTTCAAATACCATTGTTGAGGTGCTTGCTTAAGGACATACAAACTCTTCTTTAACCTGCACACAAATTCCTCCTTACCCTTGATCTCATATCCCTATGATTGTTGCATGTATATTTCCTCTTCTAAATCCCCATGAATAAATGTTGTTTTCACATATAGTTGTTCAATATGCAATTCTTTTGTAGCCACAAGACTTAGAATATTTCTAATACAGGTCATCTTTACAACTAGAGAAAATATTTCATCACAATCTATACCTTTTTTTGTGCAAAACCTTTTACCATGAGTCTGGTCTTATATCTTTTCTTGCCTCCATCTTCTTCCTTCAACCTATAAACCCAATTATTTGGAAATGCTCTTTTACCTACAAGAAATTAGACTAAGTCCCAAGTTTGATTGTGTTGCAAGGAATCCATTTCCTCTTTCATGCCTAGCTTCCACTTATTTTTGGTATCTTCCTACATTGCTTCATCATAACCTTCAAGTTCACCAAAATAAATTAATAATATAGAATATAATGATGAAGAAAATATTTCTAGGGATGTAGTTATCCTTGTAGAATTTCTAACACTTGTAGGAGTTTGTGGAATAACTTTTTGTTGAGCATCATGTACCACTAGTATTTTATTTTTTGGAATCTCATCCAACACCACATATTCCTTTTTGGAATGTTCATGCTTCTTTTTCTACAGCCGATCCTTATACATGACCTTCTCATTGAGTGCAACATCTCTACTAATGATTTTGTGATTTTCATAACCCCATAATTGATAACCAAATTCATCTACTCCATATCCAATGAAGGTACAATTTTTAGACTTAGCCTCAAGCTTGGTTCTATTTTCAATGTCAACATGGAAAAAATTTCACAACCAAAGGTGTTCAGAAATGAATATTTTACCTTTTTTACCTGTCCATGCCTCCTCTAGAATGCCACCATTCAAAGGATTTGAAAGTCCCCTATTTATTAAATAAACAATATTATGTACAACATCTACCCAAAATTGTAAGGGTATTCTAGCATGAAATATCATACTCCATAACGGTCCTATTCATCCTCTCAAACACACTATTTTCTTGTGGGGTTCTAGGAATTGTTTTCTGCCTATGGATTCCATTGTATGAACAATAATTTTAAAATTATATGCTACAATACTCACCTCCATTATTAGATCTAAGACACTTCAATTATTTTCCTATCTCATCCTCAACCAAAGCTTTCCACTTTATAAAAGTTTCAAATACTTATGATTTTTGTTTTAGAAAATGCATCCATGTTTCCTAGTTCCATCATCAATAAAAGTACATAATAGCAAGATCCACAAAGAGAAGATACATCAATTGGTCCCCATACATCTGAATGCACAAGATCTAATTTCTCACTCTTCTTCTCTTTCCCAACTTTGAGAAATAAAGCTCTTTTATGTTTTCCATAAACATAATTTTCATAGAACTCCAAGTCAATCTACTTTAGACTTGGTAGCAACTTTCTAGAGTGAAGGATCTTCATCCATTTCTCAATCATGTTGCCAAGTCTATGGTGCCACAATTTTGTTTCTCTCCCTATAGCAAGTGCTCTAGTTGTCCAAATATCAATTGTTTCTATAGCAACTAATGTATAATAAGTATTACTAGTACACAAATACAATGTGCCTACCTTTTCACCTTTATCTACTACTAATGCACTTTTAGTGACCTTCCAGATTTTTTCTGTAAAGGTAGCTGTATACACTCAAAAATGATCATATCACAATAGTTTGGTAATTAATTAAATATTTTTAATATATAATTAAAATCTTTGAATTCAATCTGCGTATAAATAAATCTAAATAATTTATTTATATTGTTCATTCTTTAATTTCAATTAAATAAATAAGTTTATTTAATCACTTTTCTTATCCATTTGTTAATTAATTAAATAAACATTATGATTTATTTATATTAATTATCATATAATCTTGGCTTGAATATTTTATTCAAATAAAGATTAAATATTCTTCTCTTCTAAAATTCTTCTAAAAATCTATTCACAATTAAATATTCCAAAATATTTAATTAAATGTTCTAATGTCCATTCACATCAAATATTTTAAAAATCTTTTAAATCCTCAAACTCACATTAAATTAAATAAATTTATTTAATTAATTTGGATTATATGCAACAACTGTGAAACAAACTTCAAAACAAAAAAATAAATTCCTCTGTTCTTGAGCAAAGTTGTTCCCATGGGTTGAAGACAAACCTCCATTCTTCTGTCCAACCTCCCAACATCTTCCATCTTCCTCTCAACTTCTCCATATCTCACCATTCAAATTTACCAAACAATCTCATAGCCATTGATCTTTGCCAGCCAGGCTCTTGCATGTAAAAATCTATAAAAGGGACTGTCGATTCTCTGAAAAGGGAGGAAGCTTTCATACAAGAAAACTATAGTCAATTAGCTTTCCAACATCCATATCCTTTGGAATCATAGCATAGCATAGCCCAGCATATTAGCAATCCATATCATGGCCTATCATCTTCATATCATAGTTTCAATAGCATCCATAATCCACAGCCCCTGTGCATAATCTACAGCCCCTGTGCATATCTGTATATCTACATTTTACTCCACTAGCATATAGGATAGAAAGGTATTCTCCCTTTGCATACTTGTTTTGCAGGTTACCATTCTAAGAAACTTTGCTTATCCAATCTAAGAGTAGCAACTTCAAGCAAATCACTGGAGATAGAGGACAATGGAATGATTTTGAAGAAGCTTTGATCTCTTTGATTTCATTTTATTTAGCTTTCTTTAGTTTAATGTTGCATTGGTGTGTTTTTATTATCTTATTTTGATACTAACATTTCCCAAACACATTTTTGGCACCCACCATGGGGTTCTTGCCCCAATTTTAACATCTTTTTGTAGATTTTTCTAATAGGTTACGGCTGAAAGAGCATATTAGCACATCAAACACACTTTAGCACAGTTCATACCCAATTTAGCACTCTTTAGCTCTATTACAACACTCTTTACTAATCCTAATACGCTATTCACTCATTCCATAGCACTTTTTAAGCATCCTGCAATGCTCTTTAAGCATTCTGTTTCACTTTTTAAGAATCCTGCAGTGCCCTTTCCACATCCTACAACACTCTTTAAGCATCCTACAATGCTCTTTAAGCATCCTACAACACTTTTTAAGAATCCTGCAGCACCCTTTCCACATCCTGCAGCACTATTCACTCATCCTACAACGCCCTTTATTCATCATGTAGCGACCATTATTGATTCAGTAGCGCTCTTGATGTCTGTTTTAGTGCACTTTTTTATTTTCAACATAGATTTTCTAAGTTTGCAATTGTAATCTATAACTTAAGTAAGATTTGACTGGATCCGACGTGACCACGGCCAGTAAGAGCTTTAAAAGAATGAAGCAATTGTAGGATAGTCACTTAATTGGAATGAAGCAATCTTAGGATAGTCAATTCATTTTCTATTTTGGACTAAAAAGAACTCCATGTCTTTGTGAAGCAATATCTTCACCTAGCATAGAAAACTATTTATTTGGGCTTAAAATTGAAATCTTGCTTGCTTTGATTAAATGGTGATAGGCCTATGCTCTCCCCTTAACTGGGTGATCAAAATTCTAGACTCATCTATTCTATTTCATGCAATTTTAAGCTTTGTTAAAACCTTTTAGAAGGCCTGCTGTAGTGGGAAAAAGTACTCACCCTACGGGAACGACCTAAGTGGGAACAACTAAAGCCAAGTTTTCCAACCCACTTTAATCAAAAGTGAATGGTTGATGAAAATCCTATTCGACAGTAGTGTGCATTGATAACCATCCCCAAAGCCTTTGTTATAAAGGTTGGGAGGTCTCTCAAGGGATTTTATCATTAGCCGCACCGAACGGAAACCCTTACTACAAACTTATTGTAGTATCCATCCGAAGTCAGTTTCCAAACATCATAATAATCACAGTGTGGAGGAGGGAAGAATCTACCACCAAGATACTCAACATATAACTGCCAAGGACCATTTTCTCAGGGGATCCGGTATCCACTTTTGTCACTCTGAGTACACACTTGGAAAAGACAAAAACATAGGCACCCCTTTGGGGGTGACACAGCTGTGTGAGTCAACACAGTTCTAAGATGTGGGTTGTTGATTATTATGGTGACCTACCTAAGTACTAAGAGTGAGTCTGCTTGAACTATCTGTCATGTTTAAAACCTGTCAAAATAATTTTTGAAAAACATTTTAATCATACACTTAATGTTTAGTATAGGACAACTATTCTACAACTTGCTTGATGTTTCTCCAAAACATTAATTCAGTAAAGATCATCCAAAAATCATGATTACATTGATTACTCTCATGTTAAGATATTGGAAATCCACAACCTTTGTTAAGAAATATATTCTCAAACGAATAAAAAAGCCAAAGAAACCACTTAGCTACAAGAAACTATTGAAAAAAAGATGATTCTTGTACCAAAGTTGAAAGGTAAACATAGAACCTTTATCCATCGATATCAAGACTTTGTTAGAGGTTTCACTAATGATTATGCTTTAGAACCATTATATTTGCAAGCTTTCTTTCAAAGAAGAGGCCTTTCTCAAAGGCATAACCATAGTCAGCGTATTCGTTCTTGTTATATTCCCCAACCTGCAATTGAATATTCTACTCGTCCAAATCAATTTCTACAATAAAGAACTCAATCACATTAGGCATTTCTCACAAATCCATCTTTTACGAAGCTACAATCAAACCTCAAAAAGTGCAAAAACATTTTTTCTTGATCTTTTGCTTAAATTCCCGCCAACAAGATTTTCATCCTTTCAACTAGAGAAAAACACGAGCTAAAGACTAGAAACCTTTTAAGTCATAGAATCTTCATTATATCCTAACTTTCATATCCATCAAAAATTGTACTATCCAATTTCTTTTGATCAAAAGTTAGTAAAATTTGGGGCAAAGCTTATGCCTGTTATCACAAGATCTCGAAAGCACATAGAAAAAGATGCAAGAGAAAGTATCACAAAAAAAATGGGTGATAATAGTGAGAAAGAAGAGAATCCTTTTCATACTGAAGAGATAATAGAAGAAAAGTTTCAAGAAGCAGAGCAAGATCCTCAATTCCATACTCTTATGGAAAGGATTTTAGAACAAAACAAAGAAAGATATTATCTTTCATTAGCTAATCAAGGAGCTAAGTTACCTTTCGATTTTGATATAGAAGGGATTAAAGAGAATCTTGAAACTCCTCCTAATGATTTTAGTGCCCTTACTCAATAGATAAAAGAATTACAACTTGGGAAAATAAAGGAAATGCAATGGGGTGCAAAAAAGAAGTATGTTTTGGATGGCATATCTCCTTATCCATTTGATAGGAGTCTTCAAATGATTTTTTCCAAAACATTGTGAAATCCCTAAGTTTGATAGGTACAATGGGAAAATGACCCCATTGAACATGTGAGGTATTTTCAAAATATGAATCTAGAATTTGCTTATGAAGATACCTACTTAATGTGATTTTTTCCATGAAGTCTGGGTAGACAATCTATGGAGTGGCTTTCCAAGATCACTCCCCCCATAAAAACCTTTGAGGAGTTAATAAATCAGTTTATATCACAATATGCCTACAACATCCAACACCAGATAACCATGCTTGATCTTTGTAAAGTGAAACAAAAAGTAGGGGAATCTTTCACTACATTTTTGCAAAGATGGAGAAGATGTTTGCATGATATTCCCATCCTATTCCTGAAAAGGAAAAGATGGATATCTTCATCAATAGCCTAGATCAAGAATTAAGCTACAAGCTTAATCTTCATTGTCCTAACTTTGAAAAATTGATTGAAAACACAATCACCATTGAAGGGGCCTTGGTTAAAAGAGGAGTGATAAAACTTGATAATCCAAGTTCATCCAACCATAACAACAACGATAAAACAAAGTTTTGGAATAGAAATAACAATGTTGTCAACGATGGTATAGTGGATGCAAACAATCTATAAACAAGATCATCTATCTTCAACCTATCAAGTGCTCCACAAAACAACCAACAAGGAAATACCAACCAACAAGGAAACAAAAAACAACAAGGACAAAACTACAATCAAGAAAGCATGACCAATCAAAATACCAAGGACAATCATGGTAATTTCAATAACAATCTTGGCAATACCCAAACATCAATCTACCAAGACCTCCATTCTTTTCAAATCGACAGAATTTTACCACTTTGGGTCAATCTCTTGAGTTTTCTCTCAAGGAGCTTCTCGATAATAAGGTTATCACCTTACCACCACAAATAGATTATGAGCCACAAGTCAAACCACCATCATGGAATGACTCATATTATTGCAATTATCATCAATATAAAGGTCATAGAACAAATAATTGTCAAGCCTTGCGAAATATAGTACAAGATTTAATTGACAATGGCACCATCAAAATTGAAGGACATCATACCAACGATGATCATCAAGCATTCAAATATCCTTTACCAAACTATCAAAAGGGAGAAATATCAGATACCAAAGCCAAAAGCATAAATAATGTTGAAGAAAACATAATCGGCCACATCTATGCAGATGATCAACGGGTTAATGTTATCAAAATCAAGGAAAAACAAGAGTAACAATAGGTTAATGTGACTACAAGAGGACAAAAAAAATAATCCTAAAAGGTAGTTCATCTAAGGTAGTTGTTCCTCCTCCAAGTCATTATAATCTAGTTGATCAACTAAGAAAAACATCAACTCAAATCTCCATCCTTGAACTTCTCAAAATATCCCCCATACACAAGAATATTTTGGAAGAAGCTCTTGTAAACACAACCGTCAACACAGATCTAGATGTAGACAAATTTCAAACCATGGTGGGACATTTTTCTTCCCCCACATGTCTTTCATTCTCTGAAAAAGATGATGCCTCCATGACACATCCGCATAATTCATCACTCTATCTTGAAGTCATGATCCATAAACACCGAATCAGATGTGTCTTGATAGATGGAGGAGCCGGTTTAAACATTTGCACCTTAAAGCTTATACATGCCTTAGGAATATCAGAAAATTCCATTGATCCACGAAGGAAAATAACTATCAAGGCATATGATGATGAAGAAAGAGCTTCTAAAGGACTAATAATGCTACCTATCAGAGTGGGACATATTGTGAAAAGTACATTTTGTCAAGTTCTAGATCGTGATCTTTCCTATAACGTACTTTTGGATCACCCATGGATTCATGATATGCAAGCGGTACCATAAACATACCATCAATGCCTTAATTTTCCATATGATGGATAAGAAATAACTATACAAGTTGATTACAATGGCACCCAAACTTGTTCAAATCTCCAAGCAACTCAAGACGCCTTTGTGCCACACAATAGGCAGGCTCTTACTATTTCGTCTTCCAATCTACAAGGCCAATTGCAAGAATTGACAAAGAATCTTGACACCAAGCTACATTTTAAAGATAAAAGAATAGGTGAATATTCGCTATCCCTTTCAAGCCTACCTCCTTCTCCAAGGTCACATGGTCAGCCAACCCTATCAAATCAAAAGATCGCAACAACCTCTCCATCCCAAGCTTCTATGACAATTACGAAGTTTTAAAGCTAACACCACCGAGGAAGAAGCCGAAGATAGGGACATCCTAAGCTGGCTATACAAAGATGAAGATGAATCTCTCTTGCATATCAAGTTACCTACCGAGCAATATGAAAAAGGGTATACTATCATGCAAAGAATGGGCTGTGAAGGAAATGGTCCTATAGGAAAAAGAAAAGAAGGAATCATTGAGCCAATTCAACCTATTTCAATACATCCAAAAGATAAAATAGGACTTGGATATGGTAAAGATACAAAAGAGTCAACTTCACAGCATGCACAACAAACTCATGAAGGAGAATCAATTTCAGATAAACCTCATGAAGATGTCACTCTACAAAAAATTTATGGATCAATTTTTCAATTGCAGAATGGTTCAGACGCTGATTCTAATGAATGTGAATGGGACACCGTCTATAACAATGAATTTTGGAGAGACAAACAAGTTGATACCATACACAAATATACAACCATTCTCATACAAGGAGAAAGCTTGGGAACACAATCACTTGAATTTGAATCACGATATGACAATAACTCAAGTGAGGATGATTCGGATTTTAACTAGATTGATAATCGATAGGAGAACACCATCATAGACCTTGTCCATCATGAAAATGACAACCATGTCATGAATTTGATAGCTCAAGACCTTACCCAACCTAATGATCCCATGCCTTTAATTTATTCAGAACTTATTGATTGGGACAATGATACACCTATCCATATCCCTACATTTCATGATGATGAGGATATTGTAAATTTCCTTTGTTCATCTAGTCAAGAAAATAATTGTTCCATCAAAGAATCTCATACTCAAGATTTTGATGGGGAGGGTGTCAAGTCTCTTAGCTGCAAAATAAATGAAATAAAAGATAGATCTATTAGTGAAAACCAAAAAAAAGGCAGTGGTAGATCACAATAAGAGAAAAATAAAGAGCGAATCTGATGGTGAAAACCTTTTTGAGGCACTGAAGGATGAGAAACTTGACACTCTTCCCAAACATTATCAAGAAAGATCTTCTATTTTGATTGAGTCCACAGAATCAATCAACATAAGTACAAAAGAGCAACCAAAACTCTTGCAACTTGCAGCATCATTAACAGTGGAAGAAGTACTAAAATTCACAGAGTTCTTAAAGGAGAATCAAATCAACTTCACTTGGTCATATGTCGATATGCCAGGGTTAGATCCTAATCTGATAATGCATCATTTATCTATAAACATAGGGGAAAAACCTATGAAGCAAAAACTCAGAAAAATGCATCAACATGTTGCATTATTTGTTAAAGAAGAGTTAAAGAAGCTTTTAGATGTTGGATTCATTCGGTCTATTGACTATGCATAATGGATCTCCAATATCGTACCTGTTTCAAAGCTAGATGGAAGGATTAGAATATGCATAGATTTTAGAGATTTGAACAAAGCATTTCCTAAAGATGACTTCCCTTTGCCATGTTGAGATAATGGATTGCATGCACATCCCCTGAAGCTCTATAATCCTCAATGATGGACTTTAGCCATGAAAGATAATCAACCACATGAAGAAGTGTTGCAACAATGGAATGTAGAATAAAGATTCTATATTGATGAAAAAGATATATTTTACAAATGAGCAAGATGCCTAAATATATAGGCAAAAGGAAAACCCTATCTAGATGATTTTTGAAAGATGAGATAAGATCAAGAAGAGATCTTATCCTACAATCTAGGAAGGAAATATTATCCTATATCTTAAATGATTTATTAAATGATTTATTTCTAATAATGCAACCCAGGACTTAAATAATTAAATGCAAGACCTAAGTTAACTTATGCTAGTGTAATTAATTAATTAATTACACTAACACCCCCCCATAAGTTCAACTTAGGGAGGAAAAAAACAATGATTATGCAAGATGAAGAAGGGTCCTAGCTACTAGGCCATGTTAGGTACCTAGTACATGAAGATGCAAAAAATATCCCACAACCGGAGAAAAGGGGAAAACCCAGTGGGAAGAAAAACCCTCACCTAAAAGGAGATAAAAAGAAAGAAAGATGGAAGAGTGAAGTTTGGAGGACTCAATATTATCCCCCCAAGGACTACAACCATCACATATATACAAAAGATCAAAAGATGTGGACTAGATAGCCCCCCCATAAAGGAGAGTAGTCCCCTCTAGAATTTTTTCAAGACTAGTGTGAAACTGAGAAGCCAAGTCAGATAGACCTGAAGAGAACCCATCCATGTACCACAAGTTTGAAGAAGTAAAGATATCCATCCCTACTAAAACAAAACTCAACTGAGAGGTGTCAAAGTAAGAAGATGGTGCCATGCAAAGAGCTAAGTCAATCTAGCTGCCATAACCCTGAAGAGGAGGAGTTGATGATGTGCTTCCTACCCTTGAGTTTGGAGAGTTAGGAATAGGTTGAGCTCGATCCCAATATTTGGTGAACTTTTATACCTTGGAATGATGATCTACTTGACCATAGGCAACAAGGACATCAAACCTATCTCTGATGATAGCAAGATCAGAAATGAACTCAATGTTCAATCCTTCCTGAGCAAGTTGATAAATAGACAACAAATTAAGAGCAATCTAAGGAATGTAGACAACATCTTCCAACCTCCTCCCATCAAGAGCAACATCATAGATACTAGCAACATATACAATATCTACATTTGTTGTGAACATTAAATCAAAGGTGGCAAGCCTCAGAGAACCCCATAGAATATGTTGTTGAGAAGAAGTGATATGTCAGGAAGCACCAGAGTCAAGTACCCATCCTTCTCTATTATCAACCAAGGTAGTTATCAAAGCATTCCCTTTTCCAAGATTGCCAATAGTAGCAATGCCAGCAATACCTGATGATGACTCTTCATGAGAGGGGGAGTGAGGAGATTTGATTATTGTTGATGGGAGAGAGATATTGTGATCTCTAAGTATTTGTCGAAGCTCATGTATCTCTCTCTTGAAATAGGTATCCTCAATGTGACCAAGCCCATTGCAGAAGTTACACTTGGGCCTCTCCCTCTTTGGCTTGTCTTCCTTATACTGAGATGATGATTCAGAAGAAGCTCCTGACTTTAATTTTCCCTTATGCTTACCCTTTCCTTTTGATGGTCCTGCCACCAATGCATGTGATTTTGTGGATGTATCAGCTTGATTGAGCTTGGACTAGTCTCTAGTTAGCCTTTCATAAAAAGTCTCAAATGATGGCATGACAAAGCTAGTACCAAGACCATCCATGGTGGAATAGAAAGAGGTAGCAAAATAGGAAAAAGAACCTCTTAACTTAGATAAAATAATGAATATGCACTCTTTGTCAGACTTACTTTTGCCACATTCTAAAAGCTGAGTCCTTAAAGACTTGAACCTTATCAGGTAGTCTTCAATGGAAGGAAATTGATCAACAGCAAGTGAAGCAAGTTCAACCTCCAATTGCAAAGCTCAAACATTACTAACAGAACCAAAAAGATCCTTGAGCTTGTCCCAAACCTCCTTGGGAGTATGGCACCCCTCAATATAGAAGAATAAAGAGGTAGAGACATGTAGAGCAATGAGTCCCATTGCCTCTTCACACTTGATCTAATGTTGGAATTTCTCATATTCTTTGGTGAGATTAAGCTAAGTCTCATTCAAGGTGGACCAAAGTCCCTTAGACCAAAGAAGTCTCTACATACTGACCTTCCATGTATGATAGTTGTGAGGAGTAAAAATCTTAAATCCTGTGTCAGCCATTGGAGAAGAACAACAATCTGGGACAAATATTTCTGACAAAAAAACTAAGTGAAGATATCTAATAAACTACCAACTGAAGTGGAGCTTTTGAAACAAATTGAAAAACTAGAAAGCACCTCTAAACCCAAATATTAGGGTTTCCACTTCAACTGAGAATAAAATATGATAGGAGAAAAATATGGAAAAATAGAACACACTACTAGAAAGTAGACAAAAATACATTTCCAAAAATATATCGTTTGCGAATTTTTGATATGGTATGCGAAAGATATGGCCTCTAGAAGAAATCTACCTAATTGAGGATGCACTGGCTAATTAGGTGCAAAAGAGAAGCACCAGGGGGAAAAAAATAAGCCCACAGTCGCTGATATGACCGTGGGATTGAGCGTCAGCAAAAAAAACAAGCGTCACTTGATGGGCAACGTCAGAGCGTCTTCAGGGTGGTGGAGTTGGTGGCTCGGCCAGCAACAGGAGGCACCACTTCAGAGATCAGCGGAGCCCTTGGTTACCAATGGGACTGGGGCTGGTGCAGATGGATGGAGACAACGGTTGATTGTCAATGATCAATGGCCGACGGTGAATGATGGTCACTGAGAAGTCAACGGCCAGTAGGTGAGCAATGTCGACAGCATGTGAAGCTTGATGACGTCAACTGATGGGACAGGTCCGAAATTTTTTTTTGAATATTGCAAAAATTTGCAATTCAAAATTAATTAAAAAATCAAATGCCAATGGAAAAATCTAACCCCAACTATATATCCACCAAAAAATAAGGATGTCGACCATGTAATATAATTGCAAGTCGCTCTGAATATTTTGATTTTTGACGATACTTTAGAAAAAATCCGCCCAAAATAGCCAAATATTTTTTTGATTTTTCTAAAAAGAATTTTCCTTGATTGAGGACTAAGAGGGAAGATTTTTCTGCAAATATGTACAGATTTGTACAAGAAAAAAATGCAAAACCCAAAATATACCTCAAAGGCTCCCAGTTGAAACTACTCCGATTTTGACAAATGAACAAGTGATTTATCAGTTTTAAGGCCTTCTGGACACAATGGAGAGGTCAGAGAGAGCCTGATCTGCACTAGAAATCAGCTTGGCTCCCAGGTAGAACCAACTAGCCTGCAACATAAAACTCCAAGCCTGCAAGAATCTTGCACTCCAACTTCTTGGATCAAGGGTTGATGTTTCAATGGACTCACTCTGATACCATGTTGAGATAATGGATTGCATGCACAACCCCTGAAGTTCCATAATCTTGAATGATGGACTTTAGCCATGAAAGATAATCAACCACATGAAGAAGTGTTGCAACAATGGAATGCAAAATAAAGATTCTATATTGATGAAAAAGATATATTTTACAAATGAGCAAGATGCCTAAATATATAGGCAAAAGGAAAACCCTATCTAGATTATTTTTGAAAGATGAGATAAGATCAAGAAGAGATCTTATCCTACAATCTAGGAAGGAAATATTATCCTATATCTTAAATGATTTATTAAATGATTTATTTCTAATAATGCAACCTAGGACTTAAATAATTAAATGCAAGACCTAAGTTAACTTATGCCAGTGTAATTAATCAATTAATTACACTAACATGCCAAACATAGATATGATCATTGATTTAACTGTTGGCCATGCAATGTATTCGTTAATGGATGGATTTTCAGGATACAACCAGATTAGATTGCACCAGAGGATCAAGATAAAACAGTGTTCACATGCCCTTGGGGTACCTATAGCTGGAACGTAATGCCATTTGGGTTAAAGAATGCAGGAGCTACATACCAATGAGCAATGACAACAATATTTCATGATATGATGCATACATTCATGGAAGATTACGTCAATGATCTCCTTTCCAAATCCAACACAAGAGAAGGACATCTAGAAATCATTTCAAAGATCTTTATCAGAATGGAGAAGTTCAATGTTTGACTCAATCCAAAGAAATGTGTCTTCGGCATTAAATCTGGAAATCTCCTAGGATACATTGTTTCAGAAAAGGGCATAGAGGTTGATCTAGAAAAAGTACATGCCACCACCACAAAATATCATTCAACTCTGATCACTGCAAGGATGCCTACAATCCATCAGGAGGTTTATAGCTCGACTAGCAGACAAAAGCTTACCATTTACACATCTATTGCATAAAAATGTCCCATTCAAATGGGAGGAAAAGTGTGAAGCAACATTTAATCAGATCAAGCAATATCTCATAAATCCACCAATCCTAATTCCACCAGTTCTAGGAAAGCCACTCATACTTTATATTTCAGCAACAAAAGTATCTTTGGGAGCATTACTAGCACAGGAGGATTCTATAGGAAAAGGGCCATATACTATATCAGCAGAACTTTATCAAGTCATGAACTAAACTACACTTTCATTGAAAAAGCCTGCCTAGCAGTAGTGTTTTCTTCTCAAAAGTTTCACCACTATATGTTGGCTCATACAGTTAAGCTGATAACTAAAATTGATCCACTAAAATACCTTTTAAGCAAAGCTACCTTAACAGGAAGACTTTCAAAATGGGTAATGATCTTAAGTGAGTTTGATATTCACTATGTAGATCGAACAGCTATAAAAGAATAGGTCATCGCAAATCGGTTGGCCGAAGCACCTTTACAAAAAGAAAACCCAATGCACATTGAATTTCCTGATGCAAATGTCTTTAAAGCAACAATTAAGAAATCATGGACATTGTACTTTGATGGATCTCACACGCAACATGGATCGGGGGCAGGGATTCTTTTTGTCACACTTGAAGGACATACCATTCCAAAATCATATCAGTTGATGTTTCTTGCACAAATAACATGGTTGAATATGAAGCATTACTCACAGGAATAAAGATAGCATTGGAATGGTAGATTATAGAACTACAAGTCTATGGTGATTCACAACTTGTCGTTAATCAAATTAATGATGATTATCAGACTAAAGATGATAAGCTGCTACCTTACAAGAACATGGTGGATGATTTTAAAAAGTATTTTGTGGCAATCAGGTTTTCACAAATCCCAAGGATTGATAATAAAGTTGCAGATGCAATGGCTACAATTTCTTCCTTGTTACAATTATCAGAAAATCAAAAACAATACGATTTCTTGGTGGAACAATTGTTTTCTCCTACCTATTATAATCCTGAGAACCAAGTCATATGCCATTTAATTGGTTCTGATTCACCTTTATATGGAAAGATTTATACCTATCTGAAAAATAACATCTTACCTTTGGATTTATCTCAAAACCAAAAAAGGAATTTCATGCGCCAATCATCCTATTATACCTTGATCACTGATATCCTTTACCGACATGGTCTTGATGGTACACTCCTTCGATGTCTTGAACATGACAAATTTGAACAAGCCTTACAAGAGGTTCATGGTGGTATTTGTGGAACTCATTCAAGTGGTTTAACCTTAGCCAAGAAACTTATTACAATGGGATATTATTGGCCTACCATGGAGAGAGAATCTTTTACTTTTGTCAAGAAGTGTTCTAAATGTCAGATCCATGGGAATCTTATTCATGCACCTGCACAGGAACTACAGCCTTTCACTTTGACATGGCCTTTTTCTCAATGGGGACTAGATCTTGTTGGTAAAATTCATCCTTCATCATCAAATGGGCATAAATTCATCATCATGACTATAGAATATTTTACAAAATGGATTGAAGTTGTTCCTTTGACGACCATGACCGGTAAAAAATATCTTCATTTATCATGAATTACATCATCTGCCGATATGGAATTCCTAATTCTATTATCACTGATAATGGGAGGCCTTTCAAGAATTAGGATGTTGATGAACTTTGTGAAAGATTTCATATCCAACATAGGTTCTCTACACCTTACTATCCACAAGGAAATGGTCAAGCAAAAGCTTCAAACAAAACAATCTTAAAAATCTTGAAGAAAATGGTAAATGATGTCGGTTGTGATTGGCATGTCTAGTTAAATCTAGCTTTGTGGGCATATAGAACCAAGATTTGCACACCAACATGAGATGCCCCATATGCCTTGGTATATGGAGCAGAAGTGATCTTACCATTAGAGGTTGAAATACCTTCACTTAGGTTCTCACTCAAAGTATTGATAAATGATGAAGACTATCGAGTATCTCATCTGCAAGAGCTAGAACTGTTAGATGAAAGACATCAACATGCAGCTGATCATTTGAAGGGTTATCAACAAGTTATGTCTCGTAGCTACAATCATAGAGTTAAACCACAAACATTTCAAGTGGGTGACTTAGTCTTGAAATAAAATCCACGCAATCATCATTGTAGCATACGGTTCTGGAGCATATCAGTTATCTATGTCAGAAGGGGACTTGTTTGAAGAACCAATCAACAACATTCATTTGAATAATTTCTATGTTTAAATCATCAAAAGTAAAAGCCTAAAAAAGTAAAAAAAATAGAAAAATTCCATAAAAAAAAAACCATAAAAAGTCCTAAAAAAAATACATAAAAATTAGAAGAAGTCCTGAAAAATTACAAAAAAATAGAAAAAGTCTTGAAAAAGTGCAATAAAAACAAGTGGTGAAAACCTAGCAAATAGGTGCTACTTGTAATCAAAATGGGCTCCTCCATCTATTAGCTTATGTCTTGCATTCACTTTATGGTATCATCTATCCATATCTATCATTTGTACATATCTATCATATCCATATCATGCAACAGGAATCCTTGTGTTTCATCATGGCTTGATGAAATTTGTACATATCCATACTATTTAGTTTATGTTTACACTGGGGGAAAAAACACAGACTAAGACAAGAGAGGGGCAACGAGTGTTTCAAACATCACAAATGAACAAATGACGGTTTGCCAAAACACAACATACATTGATGCATCAAATCAACCACAACATCAAAATGATCACTCAATGCCAATGACATCAAACAACATGGTCAAAACAACGTTAATCAAAACACAAACATCAATGTTGATAACCATGTTGGATGATCTTAATCTGAATAATGTTTGGAATACTTTAGGAAAATTTTGAATTGTTGGTCGATTTTCTATCATATCTTTGGAGCAATTTGATGATGTATTGAACTAGAGAAGCAAGGAAGGAGTATGATTTTTCTTTGTCTGCTATTTGTGAGTGAATCATTAGTACTATGCAAATTGGTCGTGCGACATGCTCTACTAAGTATCATTAATGACATTTTGGAGTTTTCATGGGAAATGGGTTAACTCTTGTCTGTTTATGCAAGCAATACTCAGGTCATCTCGGTTCAATTATACCTCGATGCTCATATTATCTTGCTATATCAAAATTCATGAAAGCAATACTCTGGTCATCACTGGTGCTAACATACCCTTTGATGCTTGTATTAACTTTCAACATTTCAATGCTCAATGATGATACAAAAAGCACAAATAAGCTCTCAAAATGGCAATATTGTATAGATACCTTGCATGGTTAGTATAGATTACATTCATTTTAGAATCTGCATTTTCCATTTATAGATTTTCTCAAAAGCTGGCAAAGTATCATAGTTTCATATCTTTTCCATAAACGAGTAAGTATATTTGACATTCACAAAAATATTATCACATACATTTTTCATACATATTTGCATCAGAAAATCAAAAAAGAGCATACATCATAATCAAAACATTCATAGGCATTCATAAATTGTACCATCCAGCATTTCACATTCATATTCATAAAATCATTCATCAATAGATTGTGATCATATTATAGCATTGCACTTTCATTTTCATATCTAAAAATCATGCATACATATACATCATGAGCATAACATTGTGAAACCATCACATAAAGCATCATGCATAGACAAAATAGATACTCATCACATAATAAAGGTACACATATTCATCACATGAATAAATCATCGCTACATATCATATATCTCAAAAATGAATGTCAAAATATACAAAGATGTCAGCTATACATGACATAACATCATCCAAAAAGGGATCATATCAATGTGTATACAAATGTCTCATAATGATAACACATCATATCAAAAGCACTATGAAGTGTTATCCTCTGATGGTACTGGTCTAGGACATGTCCCACCTACACCTGATGGACCTGCTCTACCTTCCCCTGATGGACCTCCTAGAGGTAATGGTTGTGATACACCCTTGCTAGTAGTCCAAGAATGACTATGTGTGGATCGAGACTCTGTATAACTCACTCTCTGCTCAGGTGGCACTGCATCATGGTATCTAATCCTATAGAACTCTGCCTCCCGAATGGCTCTGGTCAGCTCACCATGCCACCTGTTGTTGCTCTCTATAGACTGTCAGTGAGGGCCATAGCCTCCTCACCCTATTGTCTGGTTGTATCTCTCTCAACTGTCACTGTAGTCAACTATCCCTGTAGCTGTGTAACTAAAGTATGTGCCTATGCTAGCTAACCCTATAAGCTCTACACTCTACTCTACAAAGTAGCTATCTGACTCGGCACCACTAGATCTACTGAAGATGATGGATCTGAATGTCTCATCCACAGTCCACCTCTGCCACCACCTCTGCTACCACCTCTACCGCTATCTCTACCACCTCTGCCACCTTGTCCACCACTATCACCCCCACTCTCCTCATCACTACTATCTCCATATAACTCATCATCATCATCACCCTCTGAAGCTATCTCTCGTTGTCACCTATGACCGCCTCTATGTGGTCTCTACTCTGCAACTAGAGTGACAAGCTCATCAGGATCAAATAATCATGGTGTGGGATGCTCTAACACATAATGACCATACTCTGGAGTCATCCCCCCATCAAGAATATCAGCTCTATACTCCCACATTTGTGCTCCTAAACCAGTGAACTCTGCCATTGTTGCATCATATGAAATCCACGGACCCCACACTGTAATCTCCTACTGCTATCGTGCATAAATAGAACCCTATGGAATACCCTAAGGCTGACCATACTGTCACCATACATGGCCAAGAAGAAACTTCTTGATAATCCTAAGACTATGACCAATCAAATATCTAGCAGTAAAGACATAGGGCATCCCCCTAGCATCCTTTGGCCATGCCTCACAATCTACATATGATCGCTAGCATACTATATTGGGATCATCATGGGTGTTACAAAAAGCTTAACGGGTGCTACAGCATCAAGGGCACTACAAAAATCATCATGGACACTACAAAAATCTTAATGGGCACTGCAGAATCATGGGCACTATGGAAACCTTAATGGGTGCTATAGAAAAGTTTAAAAGTGCTAAAACACCCCCTTTGCACATCAAAACATGGATAAACGTGCCCTAAAATGAAAAATTTTCAAACACTGAAAGTTTAATGGGGTACATACCATGGGTCCATAGTGTGCCGACCGCTGATGTCGTCGAATGTGCTCAAAATGGTGCTAGTGAATAGGAACTGCCATCTTTCTTACTCTAGAGCTCAAAAATTACAATTTTTACTAGGTTAAAATGGGAAAATGACATGCAAAATGACATTTTTAACCTATTTAAAGGTAAAATTGGGGCATTTTATCACATTTTATTATTCTAGGGGCAATTTTGGTCATCAATTTTTCAACTCACATCTTTTCATGTCAATTTCTTCATATCATAATTTTTGAACGATAAATCAACATCTTAAAAAACATAAAAAATTAAAAAAATTAAAAAAAAAATCATAAAAATTTGAAAAAGTTCACAAAAATAAAATATTGATTCATCATTCAAGGGGGCATATACCTATCAACATTCGACAATCAGCATCTGGGGAAAATTTCAAAATTCTTTGAAGCAATGCGTAAAACACATCACTTCAAAGAGGGGAAAAATGTATACACTCAAAAATGGTCACATCACAATAGTCTGGTAATTAATTAAATATTTTTAATATTTAATTCAAATCTCTGAATTCAATTTGCGTATAAATAAATCTAAATAATTTATTTATATTCTTCATTCTTTAATTTCAATTAAATAAATAAGTTTATTTAATCACTTTTCTTATCCATTTCTTAAGTAATTAAATAAACATTATGATTTATTTATATTAATTATCATATAATCTTGGCTTGAATATTTTATTCAAATAAAGATTAAATATTCTTTTCTTCTAAAAAGTCTTCTAAAAATCTATTCGCAATTAAATATTCCAAAATATTTAATTAAATCTTCTAATGTCCATTCACATCAAATATTTTAAAAATCTTTTAAATCCTCAAACTCACATTAAATTAAATAAATTTATTTATTTAATTTGGATTATCTGCAACAACTGTGAAACAAACTTCAAAACAAAAAAATAAATTCCTCTATTCCTAAGCAAAGTTGTTCCCGTGGGTTGAAGACAAACCTCCATTCTTCTCTCCAACCTCCCAACATCTTCCATCTTCCTCTCAACTTTTCCATCTCTCACCATTCAAATTTACCAGACAATCTCATAGCCATTGATCTTTGCCAACTAGGCTCTTTCCTATAAAAATCTATAAAAGGGACTGTCGGGTCTCTAAAAAGGAGGAAGCTTTGATATAAGAAAACTATAGTCAATTAGCTTTCAAGCATCCATAGCCTTTGGAATCATAGCATAGCATAGCCCAGCATATTAGCAATCCATATCATGGCCTATCATCTTCATATCATAGTTTCAATAGCATCCATAATCCATAGCCCCTGTGCATAATCTACAACCCCTGTGCATATCGGTATATCAACATTTCACTCCACCAGCATATAGGATAGAAAAGTATTCTCTCTTTGCATACTCATTCTACAGGTTGCCATTCTGAGAAGCTTTGCTTATATAATATAAGAGCAGCAACTTCAAGCAAATCACTGGAGATAGAGGACAATGGAACAATTCTGAAGAAGCTTTGTTTGATCTCTTTGATTTCATTTTATTTAGCTTTCTTTAGTTTAATGTTGCATTGGTGTGTTTTTATTATCTTATTTTTTATACTGACATTTCCCACACACAGTAACTATCACTACCCAATTATCCTGTAGAGATTAAATTTCTTCTAAATTTTGGAACATGCCTTACCTCCTATAGCAACCATTCATTTCCATTCTACAACTTGATTATTGTTTTTCCCATTCCAACAATCTGGCAGGGTTCATCATCACCCAAATATACCTGTCCAAAATCACCTTGAACATAATCTACAAAATATTTCCTATGGGTGTGGCATGAAATTGAAGCCCCTGAATCTATTACCCAAGAATCATTAACATTATCTAAACATAGAATTAAAGAATCCTACAATTTATTACTTGCAACATTATCTTCCTTACTGTCATCATGTTCTTTGTTTGCTTGTTTTCCTTTTCAAGACCAACAATCCTTCTTCAAGTTTCATTGCTTTCCACAGTGCCCACAATCCATTTTTCCTCTAGATTTAGATCTTCCTTTCTTTGACTTCCCATTATTTGTAGGGCTTTTCCCTTTCTCCTTTGTTCTTCCAATGTTCTCTATAGTCAAAGCATTACTCGATGTTGAAATCTCACCTATTCTTTTTCATCCCATTTCCTTGCTAAGGATAGCATCAACAACATCATCAAATTTTAATGTATTTGAACCAGAGATAGAATTACTTACAACCACTACTAAGTTATTTTGGCTTTTTGGAAAAGAACATAAAATCAATAGATCCCTCACCTCTTCATAAAAATTAACTTTTATAGAAGTTAACTAACCGGTAATCGTATTAAACTCATTTAAATGTTTTTTCACAAATCCACCTTCAATCATTTTCAAATTAAACAAATTCTTCTTGAGAAATGTACCTTCTTTGAGTTTGAGGGTTTTTATACAATTTAGCCAAATGTTCCATCATATGCATAGTTGTCTTTGCTTCTATTATATTGAATGCCACATATGGTTCCTGGCACAACCAAATGGTTCCTAGTGACTTTCTATCAGGAATATCCCATTCTTCATCCAAAATAGTAGCCTCTTTCTTTGTTTTTCCTTGCAATGGCCGCCATAGATCCTTTTGATACAATTAACCTTCCATTTGCATCTTCCATAATTGATAATTCTAGTTGTTCAACTTCTCAACCTAGAATTTTCTTTCTTCCATTGCTCCCACTCAAATCTAGAGGTTTCCTACCAATCAACCAAAATACACATGGCTTTGATACTAGTTTTTATGATTCAGGCAAATTAGAGCAATACAAATTAACAATTATATGTTGATTAAATAACCCAAAAATAATAATGAAGAATAACACAAAAGAGATCAACACAAAAATTTAATGCGGTTCACCGAATATGGGCTACATCCATAGAAACTCGTCCACCCAATTATTTTATTATCCATTGCAAAAAAAATACAATCTCATGAATCCCATACCACAACATACATCCCAATATCTTATAACAATATTTTTGGAAGCTTTTAGAATTAGGGTTTTACAAAGTCATTTTTTCACTTGACGTGTTAGTAGGAACCCCGATGAGAATATACTACGAGTGTACAGTATGTGCATGATTAGACACCACATATCAACAATCTCCCACTTGGAGACTAGTCAGGCTCCACACCAAACAAATGAAATGTAAGCAAAAGGATGATGAAAAATTCATTGGCTTTATCTCTCATTATCAATTGCTTTACTCACAAATCAACATTAAGGTTTTTGATCCTAATCTTCAACAAATGTTCATTGAAGATTTGTAACATAAGCTTAAAGATACGATTTGGATGATGAAAATTCACTTGTTCACACAATTGTGTAAAAGCCTTCAAGATTATCAAAATTTGGTTAGTAGTCATGAAGTGAAAATTCCCTCTAACTATCCTAAAAAATTTGAATCCATGCATCAAACCAACTACCAATCATTAAAGAAACCAAATAAGGGATTTATACAACTCAATTCCCCTCAACCAACTCAACTTGTTGACTCCCACGTGGCTGCTATAAAGAAAAAAAACCCATATTGATTAGTTGTAAAATGGATGCTTTATGGTTTAAGACATAGAACATCATTTTTCTCCAACTAACATTCAAGGATACCCTAGAGATCTCACCCCAAGAGTGGAATAGAGGCAAGATATCTGTTGGAAGGGTACCCTAGGGTATGATTTCATATTAAAAGAGGGGTTCACCACCAAGTAAGAACTTGGAAAGACAAATGTAATGCAAGTTATAACACTAAAACCTAATTCAATGTAATGACCTATTAAATGACCTAAAAATGCAAATGAAACAACACAAAAAACTATAAAATAGAATGTGTGCACCTGGAAATTTGCAAATGGTTGAATGGAGGTCTGAAATATTAGAAATTTTTCTTTTAATGTTGAGTGGGAATCATTCACCAAGCTAGGTGAATTAGTCCATAATTTGGAAAATTAAACAAGAATAGGTTCCTACCAAATGGGTATCTGAATCTACAAAGATCTGACTTTTAACAAGAATTGGGACTCATTCGCCAGGGGTGGTGAATCAATCCAATTAGGGTTTTCTAAAAAAAATTGGTTTGAATTTGGTCCTCAAGGTCTACTCTATACTTCCAAACTAATTCCCAAATCTGAAACCTAATTTGCAAACTATAGGTGTTCTCCAAGTATCTTCAATGCTTGATAACAACTTTGAAAACTTTAAATGATTTAACAACTTTTCTCCAATCTTTCTCTTCAATTTTGTTTCAATATAAACCTACAAATGACACATTAAAGAGAGGGGAAAATGTTGTAGGGTTAGTGGATAAGGGTTTTCCTTGGTCAAACCTCGTTTTGGTAATTAAACTTTGAAATAGAATGAAATAGTAATGGAGAATGATGAATGAACAAATATGCAATGTTACAACTCACCAAAACCTTGAAAAAGATACTGCAAATTGGTGCAAGAGCACCCAAGCTCTTCAAGGAACACTTCAAGAGACAGGAGAGTGCAGGGGTCATGAAGACCTATCAAACATCTCAGAACATCAATTATGACATCTTGAAGCCTATAATGGCTTTTGAAATGGATAAAAATATTGAAGGAGTCAAAAGTCCTAAAGGTCCTGATAAGGACCATAGGACCAAAATGCAATGTAAATGGAACAATAATGTTCTAGGAGTTTAAATAGGTATATTATGTTTTAATTAGGCTAAATAAGTTTTAATAGTGAAATGCAATAAGTTTTAGAAGGCTTTAGTTCATAGGAGTCAATAAATTGTAAGTTGGAAAATTCAAATTTTCAAAATCCACCTTTGGGCGGGAAAGTGTGTTTTAGGTGTTTTAGCAATAATTATGCATTCCTATCAATCCCAATCAGTTGGGACAGTTGTGTAATGATACTATAAGGTTAGGGAATTCATTTGTATAGAGTTTGGGTTACTAGTACATTTTTGTATGGACTGTTCTCAGAAAAATCAAGAGAAACTTCAATTTTTTGCATTTTTCTTGTGTTCTTTTGATGAATACTTGATTTCCATTGTATATATCCTCATTTGTATGGTTGAAGAACTTGTATTTACATGCATTTAACCTTTTTAATGACTTTAATAATGTTGGGAATCAGTTTCTTGTGTTATATTGCTGACTGTCCTCAAGAAAGTACAGATTTTCACTAGTTTTGAGAGTTTTTATGGACGATTGATCCATTTCATGGAGGATTGTGACTAAAACATATTAAATGGATCAAACTTAACATGTACCATACAAATCTAATAAGTTAATGTGCAGGAAAGAGGAATATTGAGGTGTACACCAAGATTTGACAATGCAAAGAGCATGAAAATGGAGCCTAGGGTATAGCAATAGGAGATCTACCTAAATGGGGGGTATTTTTTTGAGTTTAATGTGTTTATATATGTTTATTTATTGGTTCAAAGTCAAAGAGTAGGTTCTAGAAGTGTTGGGGAGGCTAGATTTCAAGAGGCCCTAGTTTTGGAGCAATTTAGTGAGGGTTTTGTGTTTGAGAGTGTTAACGGTGTCATAGAAGACTAAGACCTTGAAAATACTTTGATTGGAGAAATTTTAAGATACTGTTGAAAGTCTTATAATCTGGAGTTAAGATTTGAATAGGGTTGCTTTGGAAAAGAGGGCTAATTAGGCCTTGATTTTGTGAAGACAACAGATTTTGGAAGAGTTAGTCTAAAACAAGTGCCATCAGGGTTTTTATATGTTGTGTAGGGTCATAAACCACATCTTAATCAATCATGGTTTTTTGGATTCCTTTGGAAATTTTGAGAGAAAATTCAAAAATCCATCGCTAGAGGCCTAGTTGGGCTAGAAGCCTAGTCAAGGTGCAAAAAGTGAGTTTTGTCTAAGATAGAGGTTTGGGGCTTTGAAACCATTCAAAAAAATTTTGGTTGAGTTCCTTGAGGTCACTCCAAGGGTTTGGGTCCATTAGGAAAGCATCTAATTTATAAGTGGACTATTGAGGCTTGTCTCCATTAGGGTGCATGGAAGAGTGTTTGAGATTGCATCATTGTAATCCTTGAAACTTTGAGTTTTTTCTAAAGTACCATAGCCTCTGCATCACAAATATGTAAGAGATCAATCCAAAAAATGTAGACCTTTACTCTTGCTTGAATATGATGGATCTTGAATGAAATGCTATCTTGAATCATGAAACCCTACATCACAATTGTTAGCTCAAAAACAAACATGATACATGAAATATTTGACATGATGCTTGATGCTTGAATAATGCTCTAAAATTCTTTATAATCTTCCCTTGAATTCTCTTGGAGACACTTGAATGCTCTTGTGAACTCAATTTTTATATAAGGAATGCTCATTCAACTTTCTAGGTGTAAAATGAGTGAATGAACCTTGTATTTATACTTAATTATGCAAGAACACGACAAGCCGACATCAGATCTAGGAGAATAAAATCCCACCAAAATTTTGAATTAATTTTAATTTTGGGCCACATAGGACTCATTCGCCCAAGATGGAAAATGAGTCCCATCTGGCATAATGTATGGGACCAAAAATCAAAAGTTCTTAGTAAGGTGTGAAAACAGGTTCAAGACCCAAAAGCCTAGGTGGGACTCATTTTCCCAAGGTGGAAAATGAGTCCCAGATCACTAAATCTTGGCCACACAAGCTAGAAACACCTAAATTATGATTGGGTAATGATTTTTTTCAGGATTATACTTGAAAAGATACATTAAATGGGGCTTTTGGATACAAAATAGGGCCAATTAAAGCATAAGGAATCCCAATTATTAATGAAAACCCTAGAGAAGTGTGAAAGTGTGTTACAACACTTAAACACAAGGCATGATTAAGGTTAAAAAGAGGTTTATTAGGTGCAATTAATTAATAAAACCTTAGGAAAGTGTGAAAGTGTGTTGCAACACTTCACAACACTTTAGCAAGGTACAATTTAAATTAATTAGTTCAGATGGGCCCAAGACCTAATGTGAATGTGTAAAGCACATTATGACACTAAATCAAGGCAACATTAGACTCAATTCTGCAAGGAGGGCCCAAAAAAGTGTGAAAATCTTCTCGATGAGATTTTTTGACACTACATTTAGCCCCCACTTTAGTGAGAGGATGAATTTTCTTCAAATTGACACTAAAGTAGACAAAAACGCATCAAGAAGGATTCAAATGAACCAATGCTAGTAAGATGAGATGAAAAAAATCAAGAGGGGTGATCAAGCCCCTAGGATCAAGATCCCATGACAAACCAACATAGGCCCAAAAGAACACACATGAGAATGATGTAAAGAGCAGCAACAAGGCACAAGAATACACTGCCAAAGACGAAAAGAAAAGGTAAAATGAAATAAAAGAGTCGGATCAAGCTTTGACCATTTTTCCATAGTGATGTGGATTAGATCTAGGTTGTTTGTCCAAAAAATACACATGCACTCTAAGGCAACAAAACTCTTGGCTTTCCCTTGTGTGAGAGATCCAAGAAGGTGATACACATACACACATAGTTGGTATGTACTCACACACGTGAGTGGCTATGGGGAAATTCATGCCTTGGTTGGGCTTCCCACTCAAACCATACTAAAATTTATACCTCCTAATAACTTTGATAAGGTGTCACAAAAATGAACTTTGAGCTTCATGAGACAAGCTAAACTTTGTATGCTTGGAGCTCATGAACAAACAAGATGGCTTCATAGGCATGCAAAGTGTATTATGCAAGATGGCCATATAACAATTATTGTAAATAGTGTAAGGAATGTTCAAAGGGATTTTTCTTAATTCCTACAAGGTCTCTTCTTAGGGAACATTGTTCCTAATTTCTCCAAGAGAGGAAAAGTCAAAGAAATATCAAACTCTTGGAGGAAATCAAACCCAATTTGACACCACCAAGAAAAGGATGCATTGTAGGAAGAAAGAAAATCACACAATGAAACATGAGTGTCGATATATGCCCCCATTTTAAAGCGATTACCAACACCATTTCTCTAAGAAATTTCTTTAAAGTAGAATAAGATATGAGAGCTATTTCGAAAGCCCTATGCCAAGTCATATGTTTTTGATAAGCTATTTCATGAATAAGTATGTCAAATGTGATCCAACTTAAGAAATTTCATTTGCATCCCAAAATTTCTCTTATATATACATGAAAGGTGATAAACTAGCACAAAAGAGACAATTACAAGTGATATACGAGGACAAGTCTAACTAACCCCTTACCCCCACTTAGTGTAGGACAAGGATGAGCCGAATAGGATGAAAATAAGTTTCAATTAGAGGAACAAGGTGCTTCAACACAAGGAAGAGAACCACACTCCTCAAGATGTTGAATTTTATCACTTAAAGCCTTACATTCATTAGTAGAAAAGACCTTGAACTCTATGATATGCAAAAATGAACTCTTGTAATAAAATTTATTTTGTTTTCTTGGAGAGAGAGATATCAAAAAATCTTGTAGGAGCCTTGACAAGATACCCTCTTGACCAATGGAAGATGTTCCTTTATTTTGTGAAAAATATATCTCTTGCTTAGATGTACAAGATGTCATACATATGCAAGGCTCTTTGGATTGTGAAATTTTGTTCTCTCCTTGAAAGCAGGATGTAAAATATAATTAAATTGAATAATTAGTGTTTTGTGAGATGAAATTTACATTAAGTGAGGATTTCTTTGTTCTTTCAAAGGATAACAATCAATACCAATAGTGTCTATCAATTCAAGATATTCCACTATTAAAGTTAGCTTAGAAGGATGTTTTGTAAGAGTGTTAATATTGAGTGAAGACTTGTTTGATGGCTTGATTTCTATCAAAGGAAAATAACCAAGACCATGAGTTGTTTCTTTCATGTTAGGATCTATAGGGACATGGATACCTTGTTCTCTAGCACCACATCCTTTTCCACTATATCCAAGTTTTTTCATAAATTCATAACCTCTTCCATAGATTTTTTTCACTTCTTTTGAATTTGTTGGTTGCTAATAATCAGTTTTGTCAAATTTTGTTGTATAATTTTATTCTTCATCTTTAGTGGTTGAGGTGGATGCTTTCAAAGGGTCTTCCAAATTTTTTGTTGACAATACTGCTTTTTCTTTTCCCTTGTCTGAATATTTTTTTATGATCTTGTATTCTCCCATCAATGCTGGTTTGAACTCCAAGGAACCTCAATCATCATCTAATAACTTTGAAATTGTTTCTATTTCTTGTTTGTCTTCTTCTATGTTTGATGTTGGAATCAATGTGTTTAGAGGACTGGTCATTCCTTTTTCAACTTACTAACAACTTTCAGGCTTGGGGTCTTTTTCAGTTTGATATACCTTATTGTTGTAGACATACTACAATGAAGGGTTGAAGGAACTTCATGCATTTCATGAATCCATGGTCACCCCAAAAGAAGATTATATGAAATATTATTGGGCATTACATGAATATGGGTTTGCAAGGTTGCTTTTCCAACTATAATAGGTAAAGTAATCACACCCAATAGTTGTTTTCCTATGTTATCAAATCTTCAAATTGAAAAGGAATTAGGTTGAATTTTTTACTTATCCACACTAAGTTTATCTAAAGGTGTGATACTACACACATTAATAGTTGAATCATTGTCAACAAGGGTTCTCTTTATTCCTAATTTGTTATAGCTGAATATTATCATGAAGGCATCATTTTTCTTTCTCATTTCCAAAGCATGTTGATAAAAATCAGTGTCTACATTAATTGAATTAATTCCTTGTATTAAAGTTGCCACATAATTTTCATTTGTACCAGGAGGAACCACCACTTTTGTAAAGCTATTTGAATCAAGGTGTGATGATTAGGTGAATTATAAATTAGGTCCCATAGTGATATTTTTGTAGGAGTATTTTTAAGTTTTTCAACAAGATCATTCTCCTTCCCACTATTTGAAGGAAAATAAGGAGTACCAAGTAAGATAGGATTAGGAAAAGGTAAGTTTGTTGGGGTTGGTTGTCTTGGTTGTGGATTGTTTTTAGTGTTATATGTATGAGCAACGGTATTATGACTCGACTGTTGCACAACATTACTATTAGGTGGGTAAAGGATAAGTTCGAGTTTGTTTTGAGTTTGAGATTTGTGTGAACATGGGTAAAGGATGAGTTGAGGTTGAATAATATTAAATTGCCTTACTAAAGAAGAGTCTAATGTTACTTCATCATCTTCATCTAGGGACACTATATCATTATTTTCAATGTTATCCTTTTCTTGCACCATGACATACTCCCTAGGAGGATAGTTTTTAGGAGAACTACAAATGAAATGTTCATGACATTCAAAGGTTGTTTCTTCTAAAATTACTTCATCACAAGTATGAGAGTTATCAATGGTTGGAATTTCTTGTTTATCAATAGTGTGGATATTATGAGAAGGCTCTATTTGATTTTCCTTTTTCTCTAAGGTCTCATTCTCTTGTGACATATTATTTACCCTAGTAGGAGAGCGTGTAAGATGTTCATCACATTCCATGGTTAAATTTTTGAAATTAGCTTCATCACATGTAGGGGAGGCATCAAGAGAAGGACAAATATGATTTTTATGCTTAAAAAATAGATCTTTCCAAATGGTAGGAGCATTAGGGAAGGGAGGAACAATATTCTCTTGACTCTCAATAGGTGCATCTTCTAACACCAACCCATCCTCTTCGCATCGAGGAGGAATATTAGGAGAAGGAAATTTTTGATTGTAATGGCTATCTATGATATCATCCTCTTTCACTCAAAAATTATCACAAGAAGGGGATGAATGGAAACTAGGCAAGGTGATGTTTAGAAATGTTTCTATGATATCATCTTGTTTTCTAACATCTTCCAAAGGGGGAAGAGGAGGGGGATAATCAAGACTCTCAATGCTTGTATCTTCTTTCACCAAGATACCTTTGTCACTAATAGGAGAGGTATCAGGAGAAGAATAAGTATGATTGTTATGATTGTTTATGCTTGCATCCTCTTGTATCATACTATCCCAACCAATAGGCAAAGTAATATTAAGTATTGTGTCAATGGTTTGATCCACTTTCTTTAAGATGTTCTCATAACTATGAAAGATAGTAGAGGGATGACTAACATATTTCTTAATGACCTCATTGTTGTACTCTAAATTAAACTCATAATATAGGATGTTGTACTTATGCAATCCATTTTTAACCATATTAAAGCCACATATCTTGAAAGAAAACATGTTATCTTGGAAAAGTAAAGAAAGTGCAATGCAATGACTTAAAGTGAAATTTTTAAATGAAATTTTCATATTTGAAACAAGGTAATTTGTTGATTACACTATGCAACAACCTGAAAGATGAAATAAAAATTTAGAATTGTGCAATGCATGAAATGGACCAATTTAAGCTATATTTAGTGAAATGCATATAACAAAAAGTCAACCCACTGAAATAGATAACCAATGGAAACAAACAGAAGTACAGTAATAAGGTTTTAAATGTTGTAAAAGGTGGTTTAAGATGTGTAATTTGATTGATTCTCCTAGAGGGGTGAATAAGTCCCAGTGAGGGTTTTCGTCAAGAAATTTTAGATAATTTTAATGATTTTTATGCTTTTTAGTTTGTATTCTCTTTAGACTAAATGAAAATGCAGTTTTTAGATGTTTTCAATGATTTGAGATGAAAAAACAAAATCTATATGCACTTTCATGAATGCAAAAAAATTGAAACCCTAGAATACCAATTAACTAATGCAAATCCTAATGCAATGTTAATGCAAGAAATATATAGGATGATGATGGACTCCAAATTAGAAAATAAAGTTTTCTAAATGTAGGTTCACCAAAATAATTAGTTGAAAATGGATGTTCTATGGTTTAATACATAAACATCACTTTTCTACAACTAACATTCAAGGATGCCCTAGAGATCTCACCCCAAGAGTGGAATAGAGGCAAGAGATATGCTAGAAGGATACCCTAGGGTATGATTTCAGGTTAAAAGAGGGGTTCACCACCAAGTATGAACTTGGAAAGATAAATGTAATGAAATTTATGATACTAAACCCTAATTCAATGTAATGACCTATTAAATGACCTAAAAATGCAAATCAAAGAACACAAAAAATTGTAAAATAGAATGTGTGCACCTAGAAATCTGAAAGTGGTTGAATGGAGGTCTAAACTACTAGAAATTTTCCTTTAATGTTGAGTGGGACTCATTCACCAAGCTAGGAAAATCAATCCAAAATATGGAAAACTACACAAGAATAGGTTTCTGCCACCAAATGGGTATCTAAATTTGCAAAGATCTAAATTTTGATTGGAATTGGGACTCATTCGCTAGGGTTGGAGAATTAGTCTAGCTAGGGTTTTCTAAAAATTTTTAGGTTTGAATATGGTCCTCAAGGTCTTCTCTTTGCTTCCCAATTGATTTTGAGAACTGAAACCCTGATTTGCAACTTGTAGGTGTTCTCCAAGTATCTTCAATTCTTGATGAAAACTTTGACAAAATTGAATGATTTGACAACTTTTCTTTAGTCTTTCTCTTCAGTTTTGCTTCAATCCAAACCTAAAAATAAAACATTAAAGAGAGGGAAAAAATTTGTAGGGTTAGGGGATAGGAGTTTGCCTTGGTCAAACCCCGTTTTGGTAATTAAACCTTGAAATAGAATGAAATAGTAATGGAGAATGATGAATGAACAAATATGAAATGTTACAACTCACCAAACCATTGAATAAGATGTTGAAAACATGTAAGAGATGGCTCCAATGGATGTAGACCTTGACTCTTGCTTGAATATGATGGATCTTGAATGAAATGCTAGATTTTATCATGAAACCCTACATCACAATTGTTAGCTCAAAAACAAACATGATGTATGAAATATTTGGCATAATGCTTGATAATATGCCCTTGAATTCTCTTTAAGACACTTGAATGCTCTTGTGAACTCAATTTTTCTATAATGAATTCTCATTCAGCTTTCTAGGTGTAAAATAAGTGAAAGAACCTTGCATTTATACTCAATTATGAAAGAATTCTTGAAATTACAATACTACAAGCTGACATCAGATCTAGGAGAATAAAATCCCACCAATATTTTGAATTAATTTTAATTTTGGGCCACATAGAACTCATTCGCCCAAGATGTTGAATGAGTCCCATCTGGCATAATGTATGGGACCCAAAATAAAAAGTTCATAAAAAGGTGTGAAAAAATGTTTGGGACCCAAAAACCTAGGTGGGACTCATTCTCCCAAGTTGGTGAATGAGTTCTAGATCACTAAATCTATGCCACACAAGTTAGAAACACCTGAATAATGATTGGGTAATGATTTTTGTCAGGATTATCCTCAAAAAGATGCATTAAATGGGGCTTGTGGATACAAAATAGGACCAATTAAAGCATAAGTAATCCAAATTATTAATGAAAACCCTAGAAAAGTGTGAAATTGTGTTAAAACACTTAAACATAAGGAAGGATTAAGGTTAAAAAGAGGTTTATTAGGTGAAATTAATTAATAAAACCTTAGGAAAGTGTGAAAGTGTGTTGCAACACTTCACAACACTTTAGCAAGGTACAATTTAAGTTCATTAGTTTATAGGGGCACCTAAAGTGAATGTGTAAACCACATTACAACACTAAATCAAGGCAACATTAGGCTCAATTCTACAAGGAGGGCCCAAACAAGTGTGAAAATGTTCCTGATGACATTTTTTGACACTACAAATATACATTTGGGGAGAGGAGTAGACAATTTACCCCTCTACATAATACCTTTAATTCCATCATATTGTAGCTCTTAAACAAGAACATAATTTCCTTACCTCCTGTTAGATCTCCTGGTCCTACCAAGCCTCTACCTCCAAACTATAAACAAAATTCATTTTTCCATTATCACTTACAAAATGGACACGATACAAAACATTATAAGTGTCTTAAAAATATTGTGCAAGATCTCATTGATTTTAATCACACTCAAATTGGTGGTGTTAATGTTCAAGGTAATAAGTTTTTCATGCCTCCCAACAAAAATTTGCAAATATCTACCAATCCTATGCCAAATCATAACATCTTTTGTCAAAGCTAGTAAAACCAAGAATGATGTGATGAATGTTAACATGAATAATGAAAACTTGAATGATAATGAGGAAAATCTTATGGATAGTATGATTGGTATAATTAATTTTAACCTCATAAGGGCCAAACCAATATGTCCCTTGACATTTATTTCTCACAAAATGAAATAATTAAGCATGCACCTAATGGTCCTCTTTACATTGCTGGAAGAATCAATGACAAACCTACTAATGGGATATTAATTGATTGGGCATCTATTTAGAGAACTTGATCACTAAAGAATTATTTTTTGTGCATTAAATTTATCAAGATACTTATAAACAACTGAAAGTGTGGATCAAAACACACAATGGTTTTGCTTGCCCTATGATAGGTTTGATAACTCTTCCTTTACAAGTTGGACCAAAAAAATTAAATGTCTCATTATCCATCATCCTAATGTCAGATCAATTTTGTGTGAAGTTAGGCTATCCATGGCTATGCTCCATGAAATCCTTCCTATCTATCATTCACAAATTATTGAAGTTTCCCTTTAACAATCAAATATTTACTGTGCACCATAGCGGCTTTAATCCTATGTCTTTTCGTGTAAATTTCTCATTGGATTTCTATTTTCTTGAACCTATGAAACCTATTAGGCCTCATGAGGACTTCTTTTTCAAATACTATCAAAATTTTAAGGCAAAGCACATAGAAAATTTATCCCTTAGCAATATTCCTCAACCCATGATTAAGCATCCCCTCATTGATGAGACCATGATTAAACCAAAATCCCTTCCAAGTAACCAAGAACAACCAAATAAAATACCATGATATAATAAAATAAGTCTCATTGTGCCTCCTAAAATCAAACAAGTTTATAAAGTTAAAGACAAAGTGGTTGAAAAACCTATTTCCAATAAAAGACCATGAGATAACTAAATAAGTCCCATTGTGCCTCCTAAAATTAAACAACTTTGTAAAGTTAAAGACAAAGTGGTTGAACAACCTCCCATGGTTCCTTTTGTTCCTCCCTTATGGGAAGAAAATAAACCTATTGTTGATAAACCCATTTCTACGCAATCACAACTCCAAAACCATACAAAAAGAAACCAAAATGCTAGAGAGCATAGGAATAAACATCATGTTATTGCTTGTCAGTTACAAGAAAATTATGAATCAATGACTCAATCAATTCATGATGATTCTCCACCTTTTCTACAACAAGAAAATCCTATATCTCAACCAAAAAAAGAATAAGTACCTTCCATGGATATTATCATAAGACCTCCTATTGTGATTAACTTAGATGATGATGATGAGAATACTAAGATTGATGAGGAAGTACATAATGAGATAAATTTATTGTTTTCCTCTTCCATGAGCTTAGATAATAACAATCATGATGATCATCCTAGAAGGAGTTACTCACCATGTGTTGAACCTGGTGATGTTCCTAGTACAGCACTTGGTTTTGTCCCTTTGGCTAGCTATTTTCCTTACACATATGATGAACAATAGTGAGATGTGGACGGGCTACTATAGGTTGACTCACATGTGCCTTACTAGTCTTTTATTTGTCTTCTTTTTGTGTTCTTTGTGTGTGATTGCATGTGTGTATTGCAATCCCTTGTATTGTTTGGTCTGACATGTCTTTATGTCAATTCCTCTATTTGTACCTACATTCTTCTATATGTCATAAACCTTTATATTTTCTCTTTTCTCCTCTTTTCCTTTTGGGGATGATGTAAGGCATAGAAAATTTTAGATCTCTTCCATGTTGACACAAAAAAAAATATTTATTTTTTCTCTCTATGTGTCATTCTTCTAGTTCTACTAGCATTTGGGGAATGATGACATTTTTGATCTATATAATAACATTGTAGTAAAGACATACATTGACCTTGAATCCGTGGATCCCTTATGTGTTTAGGATTTCATTTGGGGGAAACCACTTCTTCATGACATAGTTTCATTTGGAAACATATGCTTGACATAGGGATTTCCAAATGAGCTCTCATTTCCTTCTTTGTTGTTTAGCATTTATCATTTTCTACTTTAAAGTAATTTCTCACATCATGTTATTTAGAGTGGGGGTATACATTGGCATTATCATTTTGACATTTTTTTTACTATAACTCATGTTTCTTATTGTAGTCTTCTTGATTCTTGTGGCATGTCTTCTTCTTGGTGGTGTCTTTGGGTTTGATGTCCTTCAAGATTGTGTCCTTTCTAATAATATGGCATTCCTCTTAGTGGTGATGTTACAAATTGCATTCCATAAGTTGTGAATCTTTGTCCTCAACTAGTCTTCTCTTGGAGACATTAAGCATGATGTGCCCTAGGATGATAGCTTTCATGAACTAAAAAAAATCCCTTTGAATATCCTATTGCATTTATCAAGACCACCAAGCATAACACACCTTGCTTTCTAGTGGAGGCATGTATTTTGTTCATGAGTTCCTAGCATAATGCAATTTTCTAGCATTGTGAAGTTTGAAGTTACAAGTCTTTTTTAAGGCCACCAAGCATAAAACAACTTGCTTTCCAATGTAGCCTTTTCCATGAGTGCCTAGCATAATGCAATGTTCTAGCCTTGTGACCATATCTATGGTGCGTTATCAAAGTTATCAAGAGGTATAACTTTGGTATGGTTAATTATCCACTTATCAGAGCTCATCTAGTGGACAATGGATTTCACTAGCCCATGTGAGTGCATTGTTGCTTGCATAGTGGACAACATGTTTCACTTGTAAATGTTTTTGGAAAAAAACGAAGGCTTGATCCACATCAAGTTGGAAAAATAGTCAAGGCTAGATCCACCCCTTTTTTTCTCTTCTTTTTTCCTTTTTTAAGTCTTTGAAGTTGTATGATTGAAGTATCTTACCATTGTTGCTACATACTTAAAAAAATTATGTGTCTTTTTGTGCCTTTTATCATCCTCCTTGACCTTTGTCATCTTATCTTTCCAATAGTTGTATAATTAGACCTCTCTTGATTTTCTACTTTAGTGTGAGTTTGATGCAAGGTCATCCTCTCACTAAAGTGGGAGCTAAATGTAGTGTTGGAAAATGTACTCCTTTACATTTTCACACTTTATTTGGGCCCCTTCAATTAAATTGGACTTAATTACACCTTAATAAGCCATATTTTGCATCTACAAACCTAATAAATTATATTTTCCAAAGGGGAAACCGAACAACAATTAATGCCAACACATACTACTTTAACTTGAGAAATGTGTGTTCCAAGAATAAGGACCTAGGACCCATTCTCCCATGGGTGAATGGGCCCTCCCTAGGCCTTTGAACCTAAATCTAAAATATTTTTTTGGTGGTATTTTAATGTCCCTAAATTCAAATTTTAATGTCGGCTTATAATTTATTTATTTTGGAAATTAAGGATACATACCTATAAATAGAAGATTATTTTATGAAATCAAGCCTAATGAGAATAATTTTCAAGAAGAAACCTAGAAAGAAGGAAAATTTCATAAGAGAAAAGATTATTATCATAGGCATTCAAGAGTAGATTTATCAGTGATTTATTTTAGCAATCAAAATCTCAAACATCATGTCAGAGTCTCTTGCAATCATGCATGTTTTTGGAGCTAACATTGTGATGTAGGTTTCAAAGATCCAATTCAAGAATTCAATTCATATTTCAAGAATCAAGATCCACATCCATTGAATCCATTTCATGCAAGACCAAGATCAGAATTCCAAAGTTTTATTCAAGGGTTTGGTGAGTTACAACATAGTATTGTTCATTCCTCATTTCTTTCATGTTTCATTATTTCAATTCAAAATTTAATTATCCAACTATGGTTTAACCAAGGAAAAACCCCATTCACCAAAAATTAAAAAAAAAATCTTGTTGTGTTTGTGTTGCAGATCTTAGGTTGAAGAATGATTGAAGATCTCTTGAAGAGAAAAATTGGAAAAGTTGCAAAAATTTGTCACATTTATTGTCAATTCATGGAATCTCACCTACAAATCTCATTTTTGACTTTATGACCTTGAAACTCAAATAAAAAAAAAGCTACAAACTAACACCAAAGGATCCTAAGAGCTAAGTCAAACCTCCACACAAAGACCCATTCGCCTATAGGTGAATGAGTCCTAGTTAGCCTCTCGGATCTGCATTTTGGTGATAAGTACACATCACTCTTCCATTTATATGTTTTCTAGAAGTTTGTTTTTTTGTCTATGTTATGCTTTAAATTTATTATTCAAGTTTGAATGATCATGATTGACTTGATTAAATATTTTTTATTTTTTCTCCCAACAGTGCTATTCAATTTGATACCCCCCTCCTTAATCATTTGGAAATCAATAGATTCCCTCATTGAGTTGACTCACCTAAATGTTGTAAGTGAATTCTTTGTGTGGATCCCATTTCCTAATGAAATAAATTAAAATAGGTCTATATCACACACTTCACACATTATTAGTTTTCACATAATTTTTTATCCCCCGACTTATTTTTCTATGTTTCTCACATACATTTGAAAGGTCATTTCATATACCATATACCATAAGTCCCTCATCCTTTTAATTCTCACACTCCAACCTATCATTTCAACCATCACCTATTACAATTACTCAATTTTGAATCACAATCAAGCAGTGGAGACTTTTAGCATAGCTTCACACATGTAGAGTTACTACACATCACATAAATAGTACATTTACTAATCTTTCATAATTAAACATAGATTGCAATTCTTTTCAATATATAATTGCATTTAATTTTTGCATGTTTTTCATTTATTAATCCTATTTCCATAATTGATAATCATACCCTTCGCTTATTCACATACATTGAAGTGAGGTAACTTCAAGGTTTTCGTTGGGAGGGATAATATATAAGCCAAAATTTTCATTTTTATCACCAAAAGCCAAACACAAAAGAAATCATACAACAATTTTTGTATTTCCATTTTTACACAACCTTATTTCTAGTTGTCCCCTAATTTATAAGACAATTTGAAGTCAAGATTGATCTAATTCAATCTAAAATAGAGGAGGAAGAAATAGCAGCTGAGATTGTAGATTGAAAAAGTGCAAGTGTTGTAGAGAGGAAGGTTGGTTAATATGAATTGTGAGCTAGAAATTGCAAGGTTTTGAGAAGAAGAGAGTGAATTCACCATAACACCATCATGTAAGGATAAATTATATAGAGAGAGCCTTATACACATCAAAAAATATGAGAAGATAGGTTAGTTTTACCTATTTTCACAAATGCAATATGGTTAGATTACTTCCTGAAGTTAATAGAATACAAAGAAGACATGAAAATTTAGTTTGTAACAACACTCCAACATGATTAAGGGTAGACACTTTAGAGGCTACAATTACAGAGGTATCTGATCTACCAAGAAATGGAGTTGAATTCCCTATTAGAGAAAATGTAGTAGCCTCCAAAGATGAAATCAGGGAGCCTAGAGAAAACCTTGACTCATCATCATAGGGCACCAAAAGCTTATCACTTCCATGGGTATGGGTTTCTTGTGCTTCTTACATTATTAAATATATTACTTGTGATGGTAAACAATCCCTTCTATATATAGTGCATTTTAAGCTTGTGAGTCACCTCCATCACAACAGATTGGTTAATGTACCTAATTTTCTCTACAACCTGTTAAAGAGAATGGGGTATGAGTACCAAAGAAAAATAAATGAGTCGGCACTATCACATCATTTTTTGGTCACTCTATTAGTGAAGAGAAGCCTTAAGGATCAATACCCATAGGTCTCCTGAGAGATATTTTTTCTTTGTAACATATTAATAGCATTCTGGAGGAACCAACTATCCAGGAGAACTTAGGTTCACCTACTGCTTCACCTACCTATAGCAATGTATAACCATAGGATTAGAGTCTGCATAGAACATCACCTATAGCCTCTTAGCAGCTTGCAGAAAAAGAAGCTCAAGAAACCTTAGCTTCTAGGACATCAAAGACCAAACGAATAAAGGTTCTTCTTCCTCTACACCCCCAAGGGTGCAAAAAGGAAGTCCACCCACCAAGGCATTCACATTTACTGAGAAGAAAAGGTGTTATGAGGGGTAGTGTTGAGAAACCAAGAGAGGAAATAAGGAACAAGGAATAAAAATAAGAATATGTTATGATAGTTGGGACTAATTCATAAATGAAAGATAATAATTCTAAAAATGTGCATGCTCTAGTGAAGAGAAAATGGTATATATCAACCACCTTTGAGTCGAATTTCTAGAGGACATTCTTGTTGTAAAGAAAACCAAAAAGGAACCCCACAAAGCTCTATCAATATGGGTTTACATATACTACTAGGGTTGGTGATGAGAAGTTTTTAGAGAAGATGAGATTTTTTTTTATTAATGAAAGTAATATTAAGAAAGAATTACATGAAGCACTAGAAAGAATCAAACAATTGGAAGAAATAGTAAAGACTTATGAGTAGAGGGATAAGGAAAGAGAATTGAAAATTCAGGAGTTGGAGGAGAAGCTACATACATATGGACATGAGTCTAAATTAGAATAATTGGCACAACTTTCCAAGGTCAAAACAAGAAGTAAAGAACTTGCAGCTAAGAAAAAAGGACCCCCTATTACAAAAAATCCAATTTATCATACAATTGTGTCCCTAGATTACTAATTGTGGAAATTCACTCAAGAATTCTCTTAGAAGAAGGAAAAATGGGAGAGAAAAAAATGCCACAATGATCTCAGTGCATTCTAGGATATTGAGCTGAAAAATTTAACAATCAAAGTTGAAGAGGTAACAAACAAATTTGATTAGATTATTAAATGCATACCTCTAGCTAGGACCAATTGCTATGAGTAGAAAATTTTATTTTCTTAATATTTTTGCTAATGCCACACTAGAAGAACAAGATCAATTATGTGAATATTATTTGCATAATTATGTAGTGCTAGAAGACATAGAATGGAATCCCTTATTGTTTGTGGGTGATTTTCTATTGAGGGCACTAGCATCATATTTTAGGAATGAGAAGTACAAGGGTGAAATCATGCAAGACTATGTGGAGAGAGAGAAATTAGTTGCTCTCCCAATTAGAAATGAATCTAAAAACCCTAATATGATTATAGAATAATGGTTAGAACTTTTGGATAATAAATATGTGGGAAACAAAATCATGAATTTAAGAATGTGAGATTATAAAAGAATGTAGATATTAATAGTTGGACTCATTCATCATTGCTATAGGTTTGTGCAAGAAATATAGGATAGATTAACCCCTAATCCATAGAGAAAATATCCCCACTCAATTTATAATTTTATAGCCATGATTGAGAGGACACACAAATATATGGATATTGACAATGAACAAGGACTTGAATGGGTACCTCTTACTTTCCATCCAACAATACTTCTTTAACCAGTGCCACATTGGACAGGGGAAAAGAGTGAGGACTGTGAGAAAGTTGAGGTTATCAAAATGGCTAAACTTGCATGCTATAAAGGCTTTTACTTGATGTAGATAAAGGAGTGGATGTCACAAATCTTAGGTAAATCACTTTGCACTACAACCTCTATCCCTAATTGATTTTCTTGAGGGAAAGAAAATGTGTAGTTGCAGGGGGGGTGGGAAATGATGATTCTAGGTTTTAGTTAGCTTACTAATATTTGTGTACATGCTTATAGACATTCTTAGACATTTATCTCATAAATATTCCTACACTTTACTATCATTTATGTTTATTATGTAGACCTGGACCTGATTTGAGGTATATGGAAATATGGTTATGATGTGATGGTATTGCATGATTAATGTGTGAATATGTATGAATTGTAATGAATATTTGTACTTAGCTATGGTTATTTCTATTGTGCATATATTATGTGAACTAACTCTTTGCATCCATGGAGCCATATGAGGTGTATTGTAGCCCACAACAACTGCAAGTTGCAACCCATAGCCAAAGGATTTTCCAAAAGAAAAGAAAGGGAGGTTCCAAAATGATTTGAACACAACAATTACAGCATGGAGACACTTATTAAGGATGATAGGGAATTATCATGATATTTAATAAGGACTATGGAGGAGAAGAACATTGTTATAATTATGAGTCTAATGTATCTGATTTGGGAAATCCATGTTTCAGATTCTTGTTGCAATAGAGTCATAATTCTACTTGGACTCTTCTTCCTTTTCAATTATAGTGTATATTACTAATTCTTTATCACACTCTAATATATAGGGAGTGGTGATTTATGGTTTTATTTTAGAGTCTTGTTTTAATAAACTCACTCATGCCTATATGTATGGCTCAGTGGTCTGTGTGTTAAGAGTTAGTTCATTATGCAATAGTAGATATAGCTATTAGACATATTTCTAGTTATCTTTTGTTCTCATATAGACAATGCTTATTACTCAATCATGATTTCATGAATAAGATATTTTAGTAGAATATTATGTGATATTCTAAGTTATGCAATGAATGGTTTTAGTTATTGTGGTTGTGTTAATCTAAGGAGCTAGATTTGAGTTAGATTAGTGGAGATAGACACTTGAGAAAGGGTCACTCAAGGTAATTGTCCCTCACTTCATTTCATGTACAATTGCATATGTTGTAGTAGTTAATTCATAAATGTATGTTATGATGATTAGATTCCCTTTTTAATAGTTTTATTCATGAATAATTTATATTTCACATTCATGCTTTAATTTTCTTTAATCTATTGTACTCTGGACTATAGGTCTAGTTAATAGTATTGGTTGATTTCCCAACATTTATTTCCTAAAAGGTATTTAGTCACAATATTATGTTGTATGAACCCGTAGTAATAGTGTCAACATTACATTTCATTACTGTTATGTAGTTTATGGTTTTTCAATATGTATAAACATATTTGCTAAGATGAAATAGATAATTCCAAGTCTCTAAAAGCACATACAGTGATAGTTCCATCACAAGCTTACTATCCCTAGTCAATAATTTAATGAAGATCTTTCCAAAGGGGTGATCCCACAATACTGGTTTACAATTTCTAGGAGATCCTCATTTTGTTGAAATTGAATATTTTTAGAAAATATAATGATTTAAGCCTTGAAAAGTTCCATTTAAAGGATTCCAACTGAAGAGGGTTTGATCAAACCACCTTAGTTCAAACCCCCTTGGATAGAACCCCACTAGTTTAAAACAATACCTATAACGGAGTCTCATTTACACCTATCAAAATGTTGATAAAAAACCACTTTTGATTTACCTTTTGGGGGATCAAATTAATTGATTTATATTTTATTTTTTATAAGTATTTAGTCCTTATTATAAGCTTCCCAAAAAGTATAATTTTAAAAAAAATTAATTTTATTATTATATTTATTTTTTATTTCTTGTGAATGTAGGTTTTTCACCCAAAATCAAGCTCTCTATTCTACACGTGGAAAAATAGTAGATTATCAAAATAAAATTCTGAAAAATATCAATGCACTAGATATTGAAGTCCTTGATCCAACAAAAAAAATGAATTTTGATACATACTAAAAAATTTATGTTGTATATGGTCCACCTATGTTTGAATTGTAATTATTTTGACTTTGAAACTTGATTAAGGAAAAATAATTCAATAAAACACTATGAAACCAAATGAAAGCACTATATATCATAGTTAAAAATCTAAATTCAAAAAAATTATAATTTTATCCTTCATAGAAAAAAAAATATGTTGTATACGATGAACATCACTCCTTTAAAATGGTGTTTATTGATAAAAAATAGTTTACAAAGGAGATGGAAAAAGAAGTGCAATCTGATTACAAAAATTTTGAAAAAAAAAAATTTAGAATCTACAAAAAAATTGTCATAATCACTAATTTGTATCATCTTCAAATTTTTCATGGTTTAGCTACTATAAGTGCCCGAAAGTGAATACTTAGAAAAAATTAGTTTAGTGTCTAGTTTGGCCAAAAATTGTAAACCAATATTGTGGGATCACCCAAAGGTTCAAGTGTATTGTTCAATTAGGTTTTCTCTCTGAATTGTGTGATTGACACCAAGTTTACAAACACTAGTAAGGACTCTACAATAGGTCAACAACAATATTAGTAACTTCCTTACAAATTCCTTGAAGCTCAAATGCAATCCATGAATGAGAAAGCCACTGTTCTCCTTATGTTGTGCAATGCAACACTTGGGTTTGTGAAATGGCTTAACCACCCCTCATGGATTCATTAACTTTGGAGATTGTATTAGGCATTAACAAGTTGATCTTTTAGTGCAATGACAACTATCTATCCAACAATTAGTATCAGAGCCTAGGTCACGAGTTCAAACCCCTTAGTTATACTGGGGGGTATTGTTGCAAGTTGTGTACCCTTAGTCTCCTTGTGTTGTGTAGTGCAGTGCTTGGGTTCATGACATGGCTTAACCACCTCTAGTGGATTTATTAATTTTGGTGACTATATCAAGCATTAATAGGTCAATATTTTGGTGGAACAGAAACCTTTTGTGCAATACCCTCAAGAACTAAATGGGTTTCATCCTATGATCCTAGTGATCACAAAGTTTTTGTCCAAAGATCATAAAATCTTATGGATTTTTTTCCACAAAATGAAATAGAACACAAATACCTGAAATGCAGAAAAAAGACATAATAATTTGATTCTTGTTACAAGAATTGATTCCCTATATTTATATGCTAACAATTTCCCTCAAGGAACAAGTCGGCCTTGAGCCAAAATGGTGTCAAAGCCCAAAATTTGAATTTAAACACAATACACTAGGTTGTCCTTAAGGCTAAAGTAGATTATTTTAGAATTAGCATGCCACCTTGTGGGCCTATCCAAACACTTCCCTAGCCCCTTCCTTCTTCTCAAATCTTTGTAATTGATGTAACATGTCAAAGGTGTCTTATCCTTTAATTTTGTTGACGTAGGTGTCATTTTTCCAACACGATCATCTTTTGATAGTAATATCTTTCTAGTACTTGATCCATTCCTCTTAAGATTTGGATTTGATGTGCAAGTTTCATCATAGATGTTATGTTCCAAACTACACCTGTAGAGGAATGTGGAGGGATCCTCAGAAGTGATCTTGCTTTGGTACAATGAGCTTGGACTGGTGACCTTATGATGGTGGTATATGTCTAATATATGATCATTTTTCCTTGTGCTCTAGATAGGATGTGCAAGTTTCATTACATATTCTATGTCCCAATCTACAAGATGGGAGGGTGTTATGTGATGAAATATGGTAGGATTGTTGGATTCTACTATACAACTATCTTTCCAAAAAAAGGACATGACATAACTGTTGCAAGTATCATAAGTTGTTGTTGACATTGATGTCAACAAGCCTATATTGTCATCGGTTTCAACTATATGAGATAGAAGGAAACTATTGTTGGAAGATATTGTTACAAGAGAATGAGCATTTGTTGTTGTTTATGCTTTGATTAGTTGCATTATGTTGCCATTAATAAAGTTACTCTAGTGTCAGCCTCTATTTTTCCTTGATAGAATTCTTTGTATGGATGTACTAATCAAAATGTGTTGAAGATGATGAGGGTGTGTCTTTGGTTCTTGGTTTCCAAGTGATTTTAAGAAAATTTGATAAAAATGGGAAACAGTGTGTTGTAGTGGTGTCATGTGTTTCAAAGTTGTGTTCTTGTGTTACTCTACATTTCTTCTAGGTTGAAGATATACTTATGCATTTCATATAGGGTAAGTGCATGGATATGTAACACAAAAAAGGCTCTTAAGATGCCACTTTTTTTCTTAAATCAGCAAAATCTTATTTGCACAAGAAAAAAGAAGATAGTTACGCTCAAAATTTCAAGTTGCAGCAAGAACAAGAGTTGAAGTGCTCTAAGACTAGTTTCTAAGCTACTAATTATTTTTGAAATTAATGAAGATTCAAGGTCTCAAAAAGGGGTGGGAATAGGTCTTTTCTTTATCAAAAAAGATAGCATAGCATCTAAGCCCCCCCCTTTTTGATTATTTTTTTTTAGAATTTCAAATATTTGAATGGTGAGAAACTAGCTAACACCATGTAGTTTATCCCCATTCTTTCGACTTTTTTTTTTTAATGAATATATAATATTTTATGAATTTTTGAAGTGGACACATCCTAAAAGGTTGAAATTTGAGTGTCCTCCCCCCTAATTTTTTGAAAAATAATCAAAAATTGAATTTTTTTCATCATGTGTAGAATGGAGTCTAGTTTTAAAAAGTGTAATTTGTTTCATGATTTGATGAACAAGTAAAAATCTATCCTAAAACTAGCACATGTTGGTTTTTGACAAAAAAATGGAGGCAATAACAAGAGAAGTTATGGATGAAAACCTTAATCAAAATGTAACAAAATTATATATTTAGATAGCTAAGAGAGAGCCTAATTTCATCACATTTTTTAATAAACATGCATTGAAATATGTGCAAATTTGATGGTGAGCACGACCAAAAATGTGTGAAATTTTGTTACCCTTTCAAAAAATCATGTCTTTTGCATGAAATGGTTATCCAAACCATTGAGTCAAATTCCCAATGCAAAATCCAACCCATTGGGTTAGTATTTCCCAATGCAACCCATTTGGCACATTTAAGTATAAGTTGAAATTTACATATCGACATTTACTTTCTTATACTTTAAGTTATATTTCATGTATATAGTTTTAGGATGTTTGAGAGTGGTTTTAGATCTCTAGGAGTTATAATGAAAATACTAGTTTTTGGAAGATTAAAAAAACAAAATAGATAGTCAAATTTCAGTAATTAGCATGTCAAATTTCAATAATTAGGTCAAATAGTAATCAAGAGATTAAATTTCAGGTTTCTCTCTCTATCTCACTCATTTTCATCTCTTCTTCTCTATACCTCTCTCTCTCACTATCTCCATTCCTTTATCTAACACTCTCTCCCTTGAGCTCAAGAACTTTGTCTCTATATTTCCATCTCTCTCGCCTTCCCTCTCTAATATCTATCTTCCTCCCTCCCTCCCTCCTTCCCTCTCTACATTTCTCTATCTCCCCTCCCTCTCCTTATATCTTTATATATATCTCTCTCTACTCTCTATATCACCTCTCTCTATCCCTACCTATCACTCCCTCCCTCTCCCCTCTTTCTCTCTCACTCTCTGCTTTCATCTCTATCTCCTTCCCTCTCTACTCTCTATCTCGCCATTCTATCTCTCCTTCCCTCTCTAGTTCTCTCTATCTCACCTCTCTCTCCTTCTCTCTATCTCACCTCTCTCTTCCTCTCTCCTCTCTCAATTTCCTCTCTACTTCTCTCTTCATCACACATATCTATAATCTATTTCACTTCTCTCTCCCTTACCTCTCTACTCTCTTTCTCTCTATCTCACTTCTCTCTCCTTACCTATCCCTCTCTCCTCTATTTTATCTCTCTCACCTCCCTCCCTCCTTCCCTCTTCCTCCATCTCTCCTTCCCTATATATTGTTGATGTGTTTTTATTCACTTCTCAACATAGGTAGTGCGTAGGTGCACTACCTCTCTTGAAAGACAATCTTCCACAATCAGATTGCAGAACACTATCCATAAACATGTTTGTTTTCCCTCATTCCCATAATCAAAATAATAAGTGCAGCTATGAGAAATGATAGGGGAAAGGAAGGATAAAACCTAGATGTCATGACATGGAGGTGGCAGCGTTGGACACTCAAGAGTAAACACAACATCATTGATCATTGCATTGGCAGCCTCAGGTAGGCACGGTGGAGGGCGCAACACTTCAAACATTAAGCTAGCATAAGGCTGGGAGGACAGGGTAGAAAATAGCTCTTCCAATCCACCAATGGGATCCAAAACCTCCATTGGTTGTTCCTCAAGGAAGTACACCTCATCTTCCTAGGTTTTCGTTGCCCAAACCTCTTCTTGATTGCTACCTTCAAAGGGCAGCATGCTATCCCATCTCCTTTCCCAAGTTTCATCCTTATTTTTGTGATGTTCAGTGTCATGGGACGATGAAATATATGAATCTATCCTATTGCATCCATCTGAATATGAGGGAGGATCAACAGCGATCATGGCAGAAGGGATCCAAGTTGCATCTTGGAGTTGGTCAATTTTGTCATACTTGTTGGAAGCCATCAAAACACCCCCACCTTTGTCTTCTTCTTTTTGTTGTTCATGCATCTCATCATGACGTTCACTCATTTCCTCTTACTCACTATTGCTATAAATGGAGAAGGAGCTCCTCTCCCAATCTGGAAACTCTAGTGCATCACTGTTCAAGGCTCAAGGAGTATGTATTCATCACTATCATCTTTTGGGATGTGCTCTTCCTTGACATGAGCATACCTCTGTAGTGCAGCTCCCAATGGAAAGAAGTCATCAATTGATGGCACCTCATCAAGGGGACCAAAGTCTACTACACAACTTCCCTCCAAGGGCTTGCCAAATGGCCCATCATTCATGGTATGCAAATTCTCTTCAAGAGGAAGAACTTCTTGATGACTGGTGGACAGCATTCCCACTTGATCTACTTTATCGCTCGGAAGTCTGAGACTGTATTGTTGTCCTTCTTCTATTGCTGTCCCAACATCCTCTTGAGGTCCACCTTCAACTGAGTTGTCACTCAGCTCTAGCTCTTGGTCTTCTACTTCGATCTAAGCAGCAAGTAGAGGAGGTCAGGCACTTGGCTGCCTTGCTTGTTTTTTGACTTGTTTGATGGCTTCTTGGCCCAATTCACATGTGAACTCTCCAAGTGTGATGAATCATGAAGTCTACACCAATTTGGCAATAGTAGCGCCTCCAAATCAATTTGGTATTTTAGCTCTGACCAATCCTTTTCCAACCTGGAGATGAACTGGTCATATCTTTCCACTATCAAGTCCTCATCATCATTTGAAAAAGAATCTTGATAGTAGACAGCCGTGGCAAGTGGTTGTTCCCACTCCTCCAAACTTTCATTTTCAGATTCTCGATCACTATCATTGATGAAGGAGAGGTCTTCTAATTTGATTTCACTTATACCTTCGTCATCATTTTCTCCTATTCCAATGTTGTCACCCTTTTCTTCTTGTTCTTCAACATCTTCATTGGCTATCCCAGCATGCATGACTCTAGAATTTATTGGTTCATCATCACCTACCAGTTTCTCTTCTTCTAGAGTGGAGGACTACCTTTGATTGGTGGAGGGAAGACCTTCTAAATTAGTTTCAATCATATTTTCACTAAAGCACCTTGCTGTCCTAGTGAAATTTGCTTCCTCCTCCTAGTTTTCAACTTCAATGTTTGCTGCTCCAACATCAACTTGTATCAGATTTCTTGGTCCATCCTTACTTTTTTGTCCTCTAGATGTTGACAGCTCTTTTGCCTCATGGGATAACTTCTCTTCATTGGGAGTTGGCTGCTCCAACTTGTCAAACAACCCATAGCTTGAGTGATGATGTCACATGATGGACATGTAAATTCTAAATGTGTTGCATTGTGAAATCTACACCAACTAGACATCAATATTTCCTCAAATCTTGGTCCATCCTTGTTGCTCAAATGTTCCTGGATCAACTCCTTAAATGTGTTGGCTGCCATGGTTTGCAATTCTTCCTCTGAGTCTGCAAGGGCTAAAGGTTGATAGATTTCCCAAAAGGGAATTTCTCCCTGCAAAACCTTTTCAATTCTGCTCAAAAAAGTTAGACACCCCAACTCATTGTGACTACGAGTGCAATGGATCTGACATCTATTTGCCAATGCGAATTGCTGCAATGGATTTTTCAATCTCTTATTCAAATTTGCATGCAACTGAGTGATGTCAATTTATACATGCCGCTCCATTTTGACTCAGCTTCTTCTACCTTCAGAATTTTCTGATTTTTAGCATTAAAAGAGATCTCCCTATCTTAGATTTCTTCTTTGAAAGTGCTCTTTTCAATTTCCAACTTTCGACTTTGTAGCCTCAGCATGTCATTCCCTCCTTCTAGTGCTAGTTCTGTTGATGTTTTTTTATGCACTTCTCAACACAAGTAGTGCGTAGGTGTACTACCTCTCTTGAAGGACAATCTTCCATAATCAGATTGCAAAACACTATCCCAAGGTCTCTAATGTCAGGTCTTGATAGTGCTTGGAATATCTCAGTTGTTTGATGTGATTTGTTGGAATCACAAGGTGGACTTAGGGATGAGTTACAAATCATGGAAGTTGGGTTTGCAAATGTAGTTTCAAAGTGTTGAAAGTGAATGAACAGTGGTTGTCCACTCAAAATAGCAAGCTGAAACTCATCAAGTTCATTTGATTTAGCTTCATGGTGATGCTTTGGGTCCTACTATAACCAAGGATTAAAAGAAACAGCAAAAGGAGAAGGGTTAAGAAAGCTATTATAATCCTAAGCTACGAATAAATAGTAACAATGGTGGCTGCTAAGTAGACAGACTTCCTAAACTGAATTTTGCTTGACCAAGAGAAACCTACAGCTACACAAAACTAGTGCAATCTTCTAAGGACTATATATTTTAAAATTGCACATGCACATCATGTACATGCAATCGAACTAAGTTGCAGCAATAAAGGAAAGAGGCTCAGACTAGCTTTGCAAAGTGATTCATCATCAATGAACCACAAAAAGCATGAGCATGAAGTTCATCAAATACTGAAACAGAAAAGACCATCACCACTCTCATTCAAGAAACTAACACTAAAACTAACATGGAAGGTGAACCATGCATACATAAAGAGCAAACTCAAAAGGAACACCCATAAATCATGCATTGTTGCTTTCTATTGCTGCAGAATGTCTTTACATCAATTCTCCAACCCCTACAAATAAGGGGAAAGCCCCTATTTATAGTATTCCAAAGCCCAAATGAATGGCTAGGATCAATTTCCAAAGAATGGCCTAGATTTGTTTACAATAGGGTTTCACCTACCCCACAATATTCAAAAATTAAAAATACATTCCTTGTCTTTTCTCTGTTTTGTCATCTAGTGACAGTCATTGTAGCAATTTTTTCATTTAGCTGATTGCCCTTTTCACTTTAGTAGAAACTTCCTAAAATTTGCCTTCTTACTTGATGTGTTTGCAGTGTTCTTCCTTGGGTCAAACAAGTCCATTGACAATTGGCATCAATAGATTGGTTGCCCCTGATTTGGGTGGATAGCTACCTTATGCTTTCTTCAAGGCCACCCCCTTGCATTTTTGTCCTTGGCCTCCTTGGCACAGGCCTTCTTTTAACACTGACCCTATTGATGGGTGCTACGAGGAAAGGCAATCCTGAAATGAATGGTGACAGGAGCTATGGGCATTCCTTGATCAGCTTTCTCGATGGGTCTCCCTGATGAACCCGCGGTAGGCTCCTTGAATCCTGCATACATGAAATGTCGTAAGTGCTTTCATACAAAAATCAAGGAAAACGTTAGTCAAATCTTGCAAAATCCTTGTTAGATCCATCCACGCATCATCAAAAGATCATAATATTCATATTTGGAGCTCATTTGGACCATAAACATTAAGGTGGGCCCAAGGGGGTAGGCAAGGAATGGGGGATAACAAACCGGAGGGGAAGTTCCTAGACCTCAAAAAACATAGCAAAATTGAGATTTTTCAATTATAGCACATGGGAAAAGGGGAAGGAAGAGTGCCCAGAAAAACTTCCTTAAGATTGGACTCATTTGACAAAAACTAGAAGCTCAAAATGGCCACAGAGGGGTCGGACTCTAGAGGCCGGGTTGTCGGGGGCCGATGGATGTTCAAAATGACCATGGAGGGATAGAGTCCTAGAAACAGCCACAGAGGGGTCGAGCTCTAGAGGCCAGATCGCCGGGGGCCAATGGATGTTCAAAATGGTTGTGGAGGGACAAAGTCCCAGAAATGGCCACAGAGGGGCCAGGCTCCAGAGGCTGAGTCATCAGGGGCCAACGAATGCTCAAAACGGCCATGACGAGGTGAAGTCCTAGAATGGCCATAGAGGGGCCGGGCTCTAGAGGTTGGGTCGCCGGGGGCCGATAGATGTTCAAAACGGCCACAAAGAGGCGAAGTCCCAGAAACGGCCACGGAGGGGCTGGGCTGCAAAGGTCGGGTTGTCAGGGGCCAATGGATGTTTAAAATGGAATAGAGAGGCAGAGTCCCAGAAACGGCCATAGAGGGGCAGAGTCTCGGAAACGGCCATGGAGGGCCCAATCTTCGAAGGTCGGGTTGTCGGGGGCCAATGGATGTTCCAAAATAGCAAAAGGGGGACGAAGCTCCGAAACCACCAAAACTTAATGAAATGTTGACAAAACCTTGGCAGTTCATTTACGCACTTCAAACACATCCCACATCCAAAAAATGTTGCCCCCAAAGTTAAAAATGTGGAAACGGGAGCAACAAGGGTCCACGGATGTTTCCAAACAGCCAAGGAGGAAGGGAATTCCAGAGGGAAAGTTCTGAAACCATCGAAACTTAATGGAACATTGATGAAACCTTGGCAATTCATTTACGCACTTCAAACACATCCCACATCCAAAAAAGGTTGCCCTCAAAGTCAAAAATGTGGAAACGGGAGTAACGGGGGTCCACGGATGTTTCCAAATAGCCAAGGAGGAAGGGAATTTTGGAGGGAAAGTTCAGAAACCATCAAAACTTAACGAAACGTTGATGAAACCTTGGAAGTTCATTTATGCACTTCAAACACATCCCACATCCAAAAAAGGTTTCCCCCAAAGTCAAAAATGTGGAAACGGGAGTGACGAGGGTCCACAGATGTTTCCAAGCAACCAAGGAGGAAGGGAATTCTGGAGGGAAAGTTCTAAAACGATCGAAATTTAACGAAATATTGATGAAACCTTGGCAATTCATTTACACACTTCAAACACATTCCAGATCCAAGAAAGGTTGCCCCCAAAGTCAAAAATGTGGAAACGGGAGCGACGGGGGTCCACGGATGTTTCCAAACAGCAAGAACAAGACAAAGGCAGAAAAGGGATGGCGGACCTCATTTCCGCGGATTTGAATACCCCAAGCAGGTGAATTTGGTCAAGGGGATTTGATCGTTTGAAGGCACATGACCAATTTGGACTTGGAAAACTAGGCATGCAAAACAAAATAGGAGCCAAGTAGCCTGTTGGGAGCAAAAAAAAGGGGGTCCCTGCCTACAATGGGGCGTGTGTGCAAAACATGCACAACATATACTTCCCTATCTCCTCCTCCCTCTATCTACCTACCTCTCTCTATTTTTGTCTCACCTATCTCTCCATCCCTACCTCTCTCTCTATCTCTCCTTTCATATCTACTTCTCTCTACCTACTTTCTCTCTATACCTATTTTTCTCTCCCTCCTTGCCTCCTCTCTCTCAATATCTCCACCTTCTTCCCTCTCCACTTATCTCTCTATCACCTCTCTCTATCTCTCTCCTTCCCTCTCTACTCTCTCTATCTCTCTCTCCCTCCCCCTCTTTCTATCTCTCCTCTCTCCCTCTCCCTCTTTCTATCTCTCAAAGCCCTCTCTCTACTTACCTCTCTCTCCTATCTATCTCAACTACCCATCTTTACCTATCCCTCCCTCCTCTCTTTCTTCCTTTCACCAAACTTAACTCTCTACATCTCTCTATCTAACTTAGCCCTATATACCTCTTTCTCTCTCACTCTCTCTTTCCCTCTCTCAATCTCTCTACCTTCCTCCTTGCATCTCTACTTCTCTCTATCACCTCTCTCTCTCTCTCCCTAAATATCCCTCCCTCCCTCCTCTCTCTCTATGTCACCTCTCTCCCCCTAAATATCCCTCCCTCCCTCCTCTCTCTCTATCTTACCTCTCTCCTCCTCCCTCCCTACCTCTTCTTCCCTCTCCTTACCTACCTCTCTCTATTTCTCTCTCTCACCTCTCTCTAAATCATTATCTCTCCCTCTATCCCTACCTCTCCTTCCCTCTTTAATTCTCTAGATCTCTCCTCCCTCTCTCTACCTACCCCTCTCTCTCCATCCCTACCTCTCCCTCCATCTCTCCTTCCCTCTCTACTTCTCTCTACCTACCTATCCCTTTAGATACCTCATTTTCTCTCTCCCTCTCTCCCTCATTCTCTCTCAATCTCTCCACCTTCCTCCTCTCTCTAACTTCTCCCTCCCTTTCCCTCTCTCCTTCCCTCTCTACTTTGTCTCTATCTCAACTCTCTAGATACCTATGTATCTATCCCTCACTCATACTTCTATCTCTCATCTCCCTATCTCTCCCCTCTCCCTCTCTACCTACCCCTTCTCTCTCCTCTCCCTCTCTCTACCTCTCCTTCCCTCTCTACTTCTCTTTATCTCCCCCTCCTCTCTCTACCTACTTATCCATCTATATCTCATTATTTTTCCCTCCCTCCCTCCTCTCTCAATCTCTCCACCTTCTTCCTTCTCTCTCTAATCTATCATTTCTCCCTCCATCTTTCTCCTTCTCTAATCTCTCTCTATATCAACTCTCTCTCCCTCCCCCTTTCTCTCTCCTCTCCCTCTCTCTACTCTCTATCTCAACTCTCTCTACCTCTCCTCTCCCTCTATACTTCTCTCTATCTCCCCTTCCCTCTCTCTACCTTCTTATCCCTCTATATCCCATTCTTTCTCCCTCCCTCCCTCCTCTCTCAATCTCTCCACCTTCCTTCTCTCTCTTCTCTCTCACTTCTCCCTCCCTCTCTCTGCTTCCGTCTCTAATCTCTCTATATCAACTCTCTCTCCCTATATCTCTATTACTCCCTCTCTCTCCCTCCCCCTCTTTCTATCTCTCTTCTAAGCCCTCTCTCTCTCCTCTCCCTCTCTACCTACCCCTTGTCTCTCATCTCCCTCTCTCTACTCTCTCTCTATCTCAATGCTCTCTCTACCTACCTATCCCTCTATCTCCCTCTCTACTTATCTCTATCACCTCTCTCTATCTCTCTCTCCTTCCCTCTCTACTCTCTCTATATCAACTCTTTGTCTCTATACCTTTCCCCCTCTCTCCGTCTATCTCTCCTTCCCTCCCTACTCTCTATTTCAACTCTCCCTACCTTTCCCTTTCTCTCTCTCTCTCCCTCCCTCTCCCCTCTTTATATCTCGCATCTCTCTCCGTCCTTTCTATTTATATCTCTTCTCACCCTCTCTCTACCTACATGTATCTCTCCTATTTATCTCAAGTATCCCTCTTTACCTCTCCTTCCCTCCTCTCTCTCTTCCACCAATCTCCTCTCTCTACTTCTCTTTATCTAACCTACCCCTATATACCTCTTTCTCTCTCCATCCCTCCCTCCTTCCCTCTCTCTCTCTTCCACCAACCTTTTCTCTCTACTAATCTCTACCTACCTATCCCTCTGTACATCTTTATTTCTCCCTCCCTCCCTCCTTCCCTCTCTCAATCTCTCCACCTTCTTCCCTCTCTACTTATCTCTCTGTCATCTCTCTCTATCACCTCTCTCTCACCTCTCTCTCCCTCCCTCTCTACCTCTTTCTCCCTTTCTCCTTCCCTTTATACTTCTCTTTATCTCCCCCTCCCTCCCTCTACCTACCTCTCTATGTTTCTCTCTCGTTTCTCTCTCCTCCCTCTATACATCTTTCTTTCTCTTTCCCTCCCTCCTCTCTCTTAGTCTCTCTACCTCCTTCCCTTTCTACTTCTCTCTACCCATCTATCCCTCTATACATCTTTCTTTCTCCCTCCCTCCCTCCTCTCTATTAGTCTCTATACCTCCTTCCCTCTCTACTTCTATCTACCCATCTATCCCTCTATACATCTTTCTTTCTCCCTCCCTCCCTCCCTCCTCTCTATATCATATCTCTCTCCTCTCCCTCTCTCTACTCTCTATCTATCTCTCCCTCCCTATAATCTATCTTAACTATGCCTCTTTACCTCTCCCACCTTCTAGAGAGGTGAGATAGAGAGAGTAGAGACAGAGAGGTATGGAGGGAGAAGTGAGAGATATAGAGGTGATAGAGAGATGTGATAAAAATATTTGGAGGGGATAGAGGGGGAGATAGAGAGAGAGAATTTTAAGATAAAGAGAAGTAGAGAGGGAAGGACAGAGTGAGAGAGAAAGAGGGGAGAGGGAGGTAGGGAGAGAGAGAAAGAGAGTGGAGGGAGGGAGGGAGAGGTAGGGAGGGAGAGGTAGGGATATATATGTAGATATGAGATAGAGTAGAGAGGGAAGGGGAGAGAGGAGGGAGAAGTGAGAGAGATATAGGTGATAGACGTAATTAGAGAGGTAAAGGGGGAGAGATACATGGAGGGAGGAGAGAGAGTGGGGAGGGAGAGATATAATAATGAGATAAAGAGAAGTAGAGAGGAAATGGGAGATAGAAAGAGGAGAGAGTGAGAGGAAGAGAGTGAGAAAGAAAGAGGGGGAGGCAGAGAGAGAAGGAAAGGAGATGTAGGGTGAGAGAGAGGTGAGATAAAGTGAGTAGATAGGGAAGGAGAGATAGATGAAGGGAGAAGTGAGAGAGAGGTGATAGAGATACGTGATAGAGAGAAGTAGAGCAAGGAGGGAAGGAGGGAGAGAGAAAGAGGTATAGAGTTATAGGTTAGATATATATAAGTAGAGAGGGAATGTGGGTGGGAGGAAGGAAGAGAGAGACTTAGAGAGGGAAGGAGGTATGGAGGGAGAGTTAAGGAGGGAGATAGATGTGGGAGAGAGAGAGAGAAACATCTCTCTACCTACCTCTATATGTTTAACTGTCATATCTCTCCCCCTTCCCCCTTTACTTCTCTATACCCACCTATCCCTCTATACATATTTATTTCTCCCTCCCTCCCTCCTTCCCTCTCGCAATATCTCTACCTTCTTCCCTCTCTAATTTTCTCTATCGTCTCCCTCTCTATCTCTTTCTCCTTCCCTCTCTACTCTCTCTATCTTATCTCTCTTTCTCCCTACCTTTCCCTCTCTCTATCTCAACTCTCTCTCTCTCTCCCTACCTTTTTGTCCCTATCTCTATCTATCTATCTCTCCTTATCTTCTATCTCCCTCCCCCCTCTTTCTATCTCTCCTTTCCCTCTCTCTACCTACCTCTCTCTCCTTGGTGGGGGGAGGAGAGAGATACAATGGTGAGATAAAGAGAATTAGAGAGGAAATGAGAGAGAAATAGGGGAGAGAGAGGGAGAGAGTGAGAGATAAAGAGGGGGAGGGAGAGAGAAGGGAGGGATGGAGAGGTATGGAGAGAGAGAGGGAGAAAGGGAGAATTAAGAGAGAGAGAGAGAGAGAGATGACAGAGAAAAGTAAAGAGGGGAGGAGGGAGGGAGAGAGAGAGAAAGAGGTATAGAGGGATAGGTTAGATAGAGAGAATTAAAGAGGGAAGGTGGGTGGGAGGAAGGAAGGAAGAGAAAAATACATAGATAGAGATAGAGAGATAGGAGGAGATAGAGAAAATTAGACATAAAATAAGGGATGGAGGAGGAGAGAGAGGTGAGATAGAGAGAAGTAGAGAGGGATATAGAGAGAATGCAGAGATAGAGGTAAAGAGAAGTAGAGAGGGAAGGAGAGTGAGAGACAAAGAGAGGGAGGGAGGGAGGGAGGGAGAGAAAGGGGAGGAGAGAGTGAGAGAGAAATAAGGGGAGGGACAAGGGAGAAAGAGGGAGAGAAAGGTGAGATAGATAGAGTAGTGAAGGAAGGGGAGAGAGATATGGAGAGAGGAAAGGAGGGAGAGGGAGAGATGTGATAGAGAGATAAGAAGAGAGGGAAGGAGGAAGGTAGAGAAATTGAGAGAGATAAGAAGGGATAGAGGGAGAGATAAATAGGTATATATGAATAGATTATATAGAGATAAGCAGAGAGGGAAGGTGGGTGGGAGCGAGGAAGAGAGAGACATGTAGAGGGAGGGAGAGGAGAGATAGAAAGTATAGACAGAAATGGGTAGGGAGAGAGACATAGGTGAGATACAGAGTGATGAATGGAAAGGTAGGTAAAGAGAGGGAAAGGGGAGATAAATATAGGTAGAGAAGGAAGGATACATAGAGAGGAAACATAGAGAGAATTAGAGAGGGGAGGGAAAGATGGGTAAGGAGGAGATAGAGGTGAGTGTGTGTGTTCATGTGCAAGAGAGAGAGAGAGTGGGGGAGAGAGAATTAGAGTAGAGAGAGGTAGGAGGGAGAGGAGAGATAGAGATTATAGAGGGAAAGAGGTAGGGAGGATATTTTGAGATATAGAGTGATGGAGGGAGAGGGGAGATAAAGATAAATAGAGAGGGAAGGAGATGTAGAGAGAGATGATAGATAGAAAGAAGTAGAGAGTGGAGGGATGGAGGGATGGAGGGAGAGGAAAGGAGATAGAGTTTAGTGTGTGAGAGAGGGAGAGAGAGTGAGAGGAGAGAAAATGAGTGGAGAGAGGAAGGTGGAGAGAGAGAGAGAGAGAGTGAGTAGATATGGAAGGGGGTGAGATAGAGAGTAGATATGGAAGGAGAGAGTAAGAGATAAATATGGAGGGAGAGAGAGGTAGAGAGAGTGGTAGGTAGTGGAGGGAGAGGTAGGTAGAGAGGGAAGGAGGGAGGGAGGGAGGCATAGGATGGAGATAGGGAAGGAGGGAGAGTGAGATGGAGAGAGAGTAGTGAGATAGAGTAGAGAGGTAAGGAGAGAATGAGATAAAGAGATAAAGAGAGGGAAAGGGAGGTTGGAGGGAGGGAGAGGTAGAAAGGGATAGGTGGGATTGAGAGAGGGAAGGAGGGAATGTTGGATAGAGAGAGAATGGTGATTTAGAGAGGAGTGAGAGGGAAGGAGGGAAAGTGGGAGAGAGAGATAATGGTGATTTAGAGAGGAGGTAATGAGAGAGGTAGGGATAGATATAATGGTGAGATAGATGGATATGTGTAGGATCATGATGGGCCAAAAGTGGCGACATGATGGGTATGTGTAGAGTATGTGGCTGATAACTTTTTTTACTCAAAATTGATGAAATGAAAAAGGGTTTTTTAAGGAGATTCTCTGCTTTCCACCAATATAAATTATTATTTACTTTGAATTTAATAAATTATTATTATTCATTTTATATTTGAATTATGACTAAAGTCCTGATTGATAGGCTAATTGAAAAAAATATATAGCTTTCAAACGGTATCACATTTTTTGAATTTGAAAAAAGTGTCACATTCTATGCTTTGCATACTATAGGATTAAAAAAAATGAATTTTATGAAGTTTTGACCAAGTTAAGGTGGTCAGAGATATGATTTTTTATATTTTTAAAAGTTGTAATAAAAAATTCATAATTAATTATTTACTTGGAAAAAAATTATAAAAAAATATGCATCACATCGAGACATGAGTCCTCTATTTATATCTAAAATCTTACAAAAAAAATATATTATCATTTGATTGTGGTTAGGGTGGTCATACAGACACTTCTTATTTTTTCCCTAAAATTTAAGTGCTACTACATTGAAATTTCAAATATTCACCAAATAGAGTTTTTTTAAATAAACCTAGTAATTTAGAAATTACATTCAGTTTTCTACAGATTCTATTCTTACATATTTTTGAAATAATATAGATAACTTATTCAAATTTTTACATCAAGTTGCCTAACTCTGATTTTTCTAAATTTTTCAACACTTAAGGGCCTATTTTTTCCATGATCCTACACATACCCAGAGAGAAGGGGAGAGTGAGAGAAAGAGAGAGATGGTGAGATAGAGAGAGAGAGAGGGAGTGGATAGATAGAGACTGGAGAGAAAGATGATACAACTTGCTGACTACTAAAATTTTACCTCTTGATAAATGAAATTTGACCTCCTGATTATTGAAATTTGACATTCTAATTACTGAAATTTGACTAAGTCTAAATTTTTTATGATCTTCCAAAAACTATAATTTGTATTATAACTCCTTGAGATCTGAAACCACTCTCAAACATTCATTGAAAAATTCAAGTCATTTGGTGAGCGCCAAATTTGGTTCTCGCCAAATGGTAAAGCCATTTGGAGAGCACCAAATTTGGTGAGCACAATATGGCTTGTTATGGGTTTTTTTGTAATTTGGACCAAAATTATGCCATAGATCCATAACATACCCTATATTTTGTTTGTGCAAAAGAAGTTGTGTTCACTAGTGTGTGAACTATGTATTGTAGAGTTTTTTAGGAGAAAATTTTTTTCTCTTAATTTCTTTATAGTTATGTTTTAGGTCTTGTAGATCTAAAGGAGTGTTGATAGTTCTAGTATCCTTCTTCAGTTGAAGTGGTTTGTGGTTTGGTTCTTTGGAAGTCAATTTCTTAAGTTACAGTGTATGGCAAAAGTATCTGGATGTACTAGGTGTGTAAATTCTTCGAGCGAAAGTTGTTGTGAAGGATTTTGTTGGATTTCAAGATGTTTGTGGAATATTTTAGATTGTTCATGTATAATTTTGTTTCCACAAGTTATTTTTGGATTAAAGGAAGTGTGTACTTAAAACTTTAATGATGTTTACATGGGTATCAACTGATCCTAGTGTTTACACTACTTGTGAAGGTGATTTTTTATTTATGAAAGTGTGGCATGTCATGTAAGGATGGATTTAGATCCTAACTAAGGATTTTTTGGTCCACCTTCATTCCTTTACATTGTAGGAATGTTTTGGCCAAATTAGACATTAAACTGAATTTTTTTAGCTAAATCTTCACTTTCGAGCAACTATAGTTGCTAAACCATGAGAAATTTGAAGATGATGCAAAAAAGTGATTTGTGAAAATTTGTGTGTATATTCTAGATATATATATTTTTAAAAAATTGGAATTATATTGCATTTATTTTTCCATCTCCTTCGAAAACTAGTTTTTAACAATAAACAACATTTTTAAAGAGTGATGTTCACCGTAAACAACATAACTTTTTATATAAAGGAATTTTATTTTTTTTGAATTTAGATTTGTAACTATGATATCTAGCATATTCATTTGGTTTCATAGTGTTTTATTGGATATTTTTTCTTAATTAAATTTTGAAGTCAAACTAATTACAATTTAGACATAAGCGGACCGTATACAACATAACTGTTTTTGTATGTATAGAATTTTTTTTTTTTTGTTGGATCAAGGACATAAATACCTAGAATAAAAATATTTTTTAGAATTTTATTGGTAATCTACTATTTTTCCATATGTGCAAAACAAAAAGCTTGATTATCAATGAAAAACCTACATTCACAAGAAATAAACAATAAATATAATAATTAAATTAAATATATTTAAAATTATACTTTTTAGGAAGCTTATAATAAGGACTACATACTTACAAAAATAAATTTTAAATAAATTCATTTGATCTCCCAAAAGGTAAATCAAAAGTGATTTTTTATTAGCATTTTGATAGATGTAAAGGAGAATTCGTTATAGGTATGGTTTAAAACTAGTCGATTTCTATCCAAGGGGGTTTGATCTAAGGTGGTTTGATAAAAACCTCTTCAATTGGAATCCTTTAAATGGAACATTTCAAGGCTTAAATAATTATATTTTCTAAAAATATGTGATTTTAGAAAAAATTAGGATGTCCCAAAAAGTATAAACCACTATTGTAGGATCACCCCAACATAATTTGAATTTGTATGTTTGAGGTGAATATCCGACCTTAGAGAAAGGTTTCAAGGTTGAAGAAAATATAAATAAGAGTTGAGTTGTTGAGGGAGTGTGTGTGTGTGAAGATAGACAAGTGTGATGTAAATTACAAAATTATAGAGTGTGAATTTGAGAAGTGTAATGTGAGCATTCATGTGTTAGATAGTTGTCCAATTGTAGTGATCAAAAGTTGTCTACAATTCATCAGTTAGACTGCAAAGGTGCTAGTGATATTGTGGTGGATTCTCTGTTGCTTTGAGATTTTTTTCTCAATGTAACATTCCTTCTTTATCTTATTTTCTATTTTGGCAATAATACTTTGGCAGTGAGCCTTTCTTTTACTAGCCAGTGAGCCCTTCAATAGTGAGCCTTTATAATTGGTGTTGATATTATTTATATTGTGAGCTAATCCTCACCACGGTTTTTCACATCTTGTTTTTTCCACGTAAATCTGTGTTTCTCTTGTTTATGATGTTAAGTTGTTTTAGTTTTTATTATTTTCTTTTCATGCTAAATCATCATAACAAATTAATGGTTAATTTAATGAATGTGGATCTAAATGTTTATGAGGGTTTTGAATTTTTAAGGTATAGCTTATTCACCCCCGCTTTAATTTTATTGTGCATTCAACAATTGGTATTAGAGCAAGGTTCCTTGGAAGAAAGCTTAATTGTTTGAAGTAGATCTAGGATGACACAGAAGAAGGAGATTTCTATGTTTGATAACACAAACTATGCATTTTGGAAGACAAGTATGGAAGGTTATTTGGTTTATCTTAAATATGACATCTAGAAGACAGTACAAAGTGATTATACTATACCTACAAATGGTTCAAGCATTGAAACTGAAATCAAGGCCTATGAATACAATGGTAAATCAATGTATGCTCTCTTCTGTAGTCTTACAAATTTTGAATTAGTGAAAGTTATGGATCTAAAAACTACTAAAGAGATTTGGACATTTAGTTGGAAAGCATTTAAGAAGGAGATGGAAAGGTTAAAAAACTAAGATACAAAATTTTAAGATCACATTGAAAACATTACAAGCTACATGTAGAGGGTAGATGAAGTGGTCAGTTCCATCAAAGGTCTTGGTGGAAAAGTCCAAGAATCAAAAGTGGTAAAGAAAAATCTTAGAACTCTTCCTAAAGATTATTTTCTTAAAGTTTCTATTATTGAGGAATTTTAAAATATAGATTTGTATACTAGAGATCAGTTGTATGGATCCCTAACTACATTTGAAATGAGAGAATTTGGTGCAAATAATAGTGCAAAAGTTGAAACTACTTTTAAGGCTAGAAAATCAAAAAAGACTAAAGAATCAAATCAGGAGGATCTTGATGATGTGGAATATAAATTTTTGAAAAGGATGAAAAAGGTACTAGCAAGTACAAAGGTAAGTTTCCTTTTAAATGTTTCAGTTGTGGAAAGATAGGTCAATATGCTCCAATATTTCCATGCAAATTTGTGAGTGATAAAAATAAGGAAAATAGAGGTAAGATGATTAAGAAATGCTACTATGTTAAAGAAGATGCAAGTATTTTTTATTATGATCATTATGATGGTATTGAATGCTTGTTTATGGCTTTAAAAGACGAAACCAATTCTACTAACTCTAGGAGATGTATGAAGGAAATCCCTCTGATGACAATGGATAAGACTAAAGGTACTTTGGTATCTAATTTTCATGCTAGACAATATAAGAACTATTGGATAATTGATAGTGGATGCTCTAATCATATGACCAGTGACAAGAGTACATTTTTTAAACTAGAAAATTATGATGGAGGAATTGTTAGATTTGGCAATGATTCGGGTGCTAAGATATGTGGAATAAGTTCAATTTCATTCTTGATGGCAAGAATAATACTAATGATGTTTACTATGTTAAGGGTTTGAGGAATAACCTCTTAAGTGTTGAAAAAATGTGTAGCAAAAGATATAATTTTATGTTTTAGGATAATGGATGTGAGATCAAAAAAGGGTTTGGAACTATGATTTCTACTAGATGAAGGATAGATGGAAATGTTTATTAGCTTAAGGGTGTTGATGGTCATTGTTTTATGACTTAGATTAATGAAGGATGGCTATGGAAAAGGAGGATGTGTCTCATCAGTTTTGATAACCTAGTAAGAATAAGTTCAACTCAAGTTGTGAGAGATCTGTTAAATGTTACAAAGCCTATTAATCTTGTTTGCAAAGATTGTCAAATTGGAAAGAAAATAATAATAAGTTTCAAAGGTAAAGGACATTCTACTACTAGATTGTTGGAGTTGGTGCATATGTATCTTTGTGGTTCTACAAGAGTAAGAATTCTAAAAGGTAATAGGTATTTCATACTTTTGATTGATGATTATTCTAGAATGACATGGGTTACCTTTCTTAAAGAAAATTTTGAAGCCCTAAATAAGTTCAAAGTATTTAAAGTTATGGTTGAGAATGAAATGGATTTGAAGATAAAATATTTGACATTTGAAAGAGGTGGAGGGTTCACCTCCAATGAATTTAATATGTTTTGTGAGAATCATGGCATAAAGAGGCACTTGTCTACCCCTAGGACTCCTTAACAAAATGGAGTGGTTGAAAAGAAAAATAGGATTGTTTAAGAAGTTGCAAGGAATATGATGAAAGAAGAAAATCTATCGGAACATTACTAGAAAAAAAATCATACTATGGTTTATATACTTAATAGAGTTCAAGCTAAAACAAACAAAACAATGATTCCCCATGAGCTATGGTATGAAAGGATTGCTGCAATCAAGTACATCAGAGTGTTTGGAAGAAAATGTTATATTAGAAGAGATGAAGAAATCTTAGGAAAGTTTGATGCAAGGTATGATGAAGGTATATTCCTTGGATGCTCTACTAAAAACAAAGCTTACATATGGTACAACAAGAGATTGAGAAAGATTATTTAGAGTGCAAGTGTTAAAGGTGATGAATATTTTCAAAAGAATTTAATTATGTTAGATGGATATATGAATCAGATGAGCCTTCTTGTAGAGAAGAAGAAAAATATAAGGAAAAGGAAGTTCAGATTGAAGAGGAAGAAGCTTTGAAAAAGACCCCTAGAACCCCTAAGTATGTGTAGAAGAATCATTCTAAAGAATAGATCATTTTAGACAAAATAAAAGGTGTATTGACAAGAATAAAAATTGCTAAAGAAGAGGCAAATCTATGTTTACTTTCTGAAGTTGAACCTAAACCAGTGATTGAAGCATACAAAGATGAACATTGGATAAAAGATATGGAAGAAGAACTACTATAGATTGAGAAGATTCAGACTTGGGAACTTTTCCAAATACTGACAAATAAAAATATAATTGGAACTAACTTTCTATGTTTAGAAACATACTGAATGAGAATGGAGAAGTTGTAAGATACAAGGCAAGACTTATATGTAATTGCTACTCACAAGTTGAAGGGATAGACTTTGAGGAAAAAATTTATCCAGTGGCAAGAATGGAGGCTATCAAGATGTTTTTGGCTTTTTAAGCACATAAAGACTTTAAAATTTATAAAATGGATGTGAAGTCTGCTTTATTGAATGGAGAATTAGAAGAAGAGGTATACATGGAACAACTAGAAGGATTCCAGTTATCAAACAAACCAAATATGGTCTGCAGATTGAAGAAGGCATTGTATGGATTGAAGCAATCTCTCACAGCTTGGTATGCAAGGTTATAGAAATTTAATACAATGAGGATTTAATAAAGGTACCACAGATAGTAATCTTTACTTTAAAGTTGGAAAAGATCAAATTTTGATTGTGGTTGTATATGTTGATGATATAATATTTGGAGGAAACGAAGAGATGTATAAGAAATTTATAGAAGAGATATAGAATGAGTTTGAGATGGCTATGTTTGGAGAGATAAATTTCTTCCTTGGGCTACAAATCAATCAAATAGATAAAGGAATTTTTATTTCATAATCAAAGTATCTCAAAGAAATGTTGAAGAAGTTTGGAATGGAATATTCTAAATTGGTATGTACCCCTATGGTTATTGGTTGCAAACTGAGAAAGAAAGATGAATCCCCTAAGGTTGATCAAAGTAAGTACATATGAATGATTGGAGGACTACTATACTTAACTGCTACTAGATCAGATATCATGCATATAGTTTGTCTTGTGGCTATATTTCAAGAAGATTTGAGAGAGTCACATGTTGCCATAGTGAAGAGGATATTCAAATACTTGAAGGGCACTCCATATCATGGTTTATGGTATCCAAAGGATACTAATTTCACCTTAAGTGCTTACAAAAATGTATATTGGGTTGGTCATGTAGATGGTAGGAAAAGTACAAGTGTTGTTACATTCTTTCTTGGTTGTAGATTTGTATCATGCCTAAGCAAGAAACAAGATTTATTTTCTTCATCTACTACAGAGGTTGAGTATATTACTATAAGAGAGGGAGACCAACCATGTTAAGGCTCTAGGTCATGAAGAACTAAGAGCAGAGGGCTACCCTAACTTACCTCACTCTAAAATATGTATTGGGAAAAGGATCAAGAATGATGAGCACTATAACATCTTCTAACACCCTACTGATCTTGAATTTAGATCTGGGCTAGGTGAGCTAGTTTTTGTAGTTAGTACTATCTCAGACAGCTCTTTGTCTAAGGATAGTAGTGCAGTTCTACATTGACAGTGTAGCACTGTAGCATCTCTCAGGTGCCATTGGCATCCGTACAATCAAAAAATAGTGAAAACACTACAAACCACTCCAAAACTAGCTAATAACCTAGATAGTTGATTTTAATAAAAAAAATAATAATAATATACAAGAAATAGAGATGAATATGATAAAGTAAATAAATAAAGGCTAAGGTGGTGAATATGATCTCACAAAAGCGCATGTTCACCAGCTAGCTCCCCACGTACATTCACCTGCACACACAAGAAGAGGGAAAAATTTTGGGGCTGTATAGGGGCCTACCTTAGTCAAACCCCCATTTTGGTGTTTCTACCTCCACAGACAACCAAATAGCAATAGTATTATGCTACTTCTATCAAATCACAAAGGAGAGGAGTAAAACGTTACCACCTCCACCCAAAAGCTCACTAGCCAATAGAGGAGAATATAGACTTGATACATTCACCATAGTCGCAATTATGATGAAGGGAGGTCTTGCAAGACCCCAATCCCATGCTGTTATGGCTTGCTTCACACTTGCAATGTGGATTTCATGAAGCTTTAAGTGCTACTATAATGGATGTTGAAGTTCTACTTGAGAGTGAAAATGAAGTGGAAAAATGCTAAGAGAATGGATTGAAAACTTAGAGATCAAAATGGTGTGAGAATGGATGATTTTGAAGGAAGAATGAGGAAGAATAAGGAATTGTCAGGTCAATTGGTCAAAGAGGGATGTTAAAATTCATCCCTAATCGAGAGTGTAATACCTCTGCCAACTTTAGACATAGGAATCTATCAGGATGGCAGCATGCCATGCAGACATCTGGACATTGTGCATGTGTCCCCAACAAAAAATCTCTAACCAACACAACAAACAGATGCCAAGTGGAAGGAAGGCAGTTGGGTGATGTGGAATTTTTCCTTTAGATTTGATTTTCTAAGGTGAGGATATGTAAAAGGGGAATTTCCATAAGGGTATTCTTATACATTCCTCTCCTTTAATGAGCATGAGTACGATGAGTGCTTTGGTAAAGTAGATCGAAGAGTTGGTAGGGTTAGAAATTTATACTTGAATCATTGAGGAAGAAACCATGATCTAGCAAACTTGAAAGTGTAGGGTAGGCAAAGGACTCCATAGGTTCTCTCCCTGAGGAGTTCCGAACAAAAGACTCAATAGCCCTATAGAAATATAAAGCTACACAAAGTACACCAAGGCTCTTATACCAATGATGGACAAATCTTGCAAGATGAAAGCATCTCATAGGCTCACAGACCTATGAGGAGGCAACCCCCAATATCTCTCACATGAAGGAAGCCTCAAGAAGCAAGCATATTATAGGCCCACAGACCTACAAGAAGGAAACCCCTAAGATCTCTCACATTAAGCAAGCCCAGATCAAAGCACATTACAGCCTCGTAGACTTGTAAGGAGGTAACCCCCAAGATCTCTCACATGGAGGAAACCTAGATAAGCAAGTGCTTCACAAGCCCATAGGCCTACAAGGAGGTAACCCCCAAGATCTCTCACATGGAGGAAACCCAGAGAAGGGCACTTCACAGATTCAAAAAGTGGCTTCACAGACACACTTACAAAGCGACATGTTAATCCATAGATAAAACATGTCAGAAAACACAAAGCAGCCACACAAGCAAGTGAGAGGACAATCACACACACCATCAACAAGTTGGAAATCTTTCAAAGAGGTCCCTTAGGAACTCAGCATGTAGAAGGGGGTCCACTCAAGGGACACACTATTTGAAAGTGTAATCAAATATTTTTTTTCTCAAATTGATTCATCATCAAGAAATCCTTTCGAAAGATGTTCACTTCATTAAGGAATTCAAAAGGAAGAAATTTCCCCCTCATGAGGGGAAGGTTGAGGCTTCTCTCATAGGAAAAAGCTACTCCCTCCTTGGAGGAAATTTTTTGAGCTCTTTCTTTATGAACTCGTGATGAAGGAAACACATTCTATTAGGGGTCCAAATTGTAAATGCAATTTTTAAAAAGTTTACAAATAACTTTTATAAAGGATTTGTTAGCCACAAATGTGTTTTCTAAAAAAATTTACGTCGACATTGTAGCCCCCACTTAGGGTGGTGTGTGTTGAATGCAAAGGCACATGACAACCTAAGGAGAGAAAAGAAAGAATGAAAAATAAAGAAGTGATGTTGTGGCCTATGAGACATAGCAAGATGTCACTATGGTGATGTTTTCGCACACATTAGGGACAACACATAGACACCACAACATCACAACTCAAGCAAAGAAAAGAGAAAGATACGAGAAAATCAAAAAGAGATAAAGACATCACAAATAAAGGGCACATGGGGATCTAGTTTCACAAGGTAATATTTGCTCATGCTTATATAAATAATAGGTAACTGTGGTGCAAGGTGAAAGATCATCAATCACCACCAGATTGGGAAGAATGCATGGAAAACAAAGTAAAAATTAAAAATTGGGTCAACATGGAAGGGGAGCCTAAATGCCTCCAACACTTTGGATCATCCCCAATTTGTTTAAAATCAAGGCACAAACATGGAAGAATGATGATACATATAGAAGAAGGTTTACAACACAAAAATCATTCATGTATCCAAGCACCAACAAGGGTGACAAGGGTCATCCAGGAACACATAACACAGTCATAGTGGAACACATCACAATACTCACACTTCTAATCTAAATATAAAGAAGAGGCCTCCCCCTAACACTCATCGTCCAAGAGGTCATCTGCTTCCCAATCTAGATTATCATAAGGGGAAGATAGATTAGACTGCAATGGTAGAATATTAAGGGGAGGAGCTTCCAACCCTCCCACAACAAGGGCTAAGGAAGAAGGGCCCGCAAGGTCTTCTCCACTAGGATCTTGTGGAGATATGGTCAAAGATTTTGTGAAGATTGCTGACAAGTCTGAGACTTCATCTAGAGAGTTAAACATGCACTTTACAGGAGTGCCATGTCATATCTCAATGGAAAAAGAGTTTGGTGCCCAAGATTCACCACTAGGTTCACCAAGTGACTTGGGAGTGGTGACAAACACAAGGTAAGCTAGGGCTTGTTCTGTCACTAGGATGGAACAAGCTAGCATAGGACCACCTTTCGAAGAAGGTGGTATCCTATATGCCCTCCATTGCTAGAGGGTCCAACCTCTACTTTTAGCTTAGTCGAGGGGTGTGAACTCTCCACAAATGAGGCAAGAGGCACAGAGGAAGAGGAGGAGAAAACTGCAGCAAATACCATTGAAGTATTTGGCATATCCACAGGTTTTGGGAATGGTGGAATGTCCAAAAGGGACATCAACAAAGGTGGCTCTATTGAAGGAGTGATAAAACCTACACCTTTTGGGCTTAGGTGCACTCACAACAGGAGCTAGAAGTGATGTTGGATTAGATTGAATGGAAGTAGAGGGCAGGAGAGAGGAGGACATGGCAAGAGGCCCTAAAGCAGGGGAGATTGTTTCCTCTTCCTTCTTTTGCAAATGACCTTCTCAACCACCAGAGCCTTCCATCGATGCTTGTGCTCACACACAAGGAAATTTTTGTGACTCTTTGAGCTAGAGGCCAAGAGCTATGAAGGGATAGAAGGCTCTTGCTCAGCCATAACAATGTCCACTATAATCATTTATAGTGGAGAGATAGACTCTTAAATGAGAGCAGGGGATCAAGTTGAGAAACAGTGGGGGTAGTTAGCTCTAGCGCCTCGACAATGGGCCTCTTCTTGTTTACTGCTTTGGGAGTAGAAGTAGTAGGAAGCCATAGAGGCTGAGACATAGAAGACTCCCTGTAGGGACCTTTTCTCTTTCCATACAAGTAGTACCAAGGTCCAGGTGGTTTGGTAGGGAGATATGATATCCTAATCTTAGTTCTATGCCAAGAAGGCACCATTGGACTTAGTGGATAAAACCCAGGAATATCCATCCATAACTCTTCTCTAGAAAGAGGAGCGGATGAGGCATCCTAAGGAGAGGCAAGGTTCTCCTTCCCCTTTCAAGAAGAGGAGGAAACTAGCTATTGTGCTACTAGAAGGGTCAATTTTGGTTGTCCCTTGCCCTCGATCTTGTACTTCATATAGTTGTTGTAAAGTAGGTCCTTTCTTGGAGGGAGTGAACCAGCCAAGGTGAGCTAAAAGTGATACAAAGAGTAGCCCCCAAGGGAGACCAATGGCTAGTATCCAGTGTCATGCACCATGTGCACAACACCTTCATGGGAGAATTTTAAACACTTATGAATAACATAAGTGATTCCATTCATGGAAGCTATCCAAGGTATGCCAAACTTCAACCTAAACAAATCTAACTCCAAAATAACATCAAAAATTGTATCTACAGCCCTAGGTTCAACTAGGATGGGCAGAGTTATCGAGCCATATAGTTTAAGACAAATACCATCGTGTGTGTGGATGGTAGACTTTGTTTCCTCATACTTCTCTCTCTATAATGAATTTAGCAACATTGTTTCTTCTGTAATGACATTCACTCGACTCATGGGGTCAACTAAGATGCTTGGCACAATGTTGACATTGAGGCAAGTAGCAATGTGAAAGAGAGAAGGTTTTTTGTTCAAGGGAATATCTTGCAAGGTGAAGGTTATATCCGCCAAGTCGATTGCAGGTTGTGCGGTAGGAGTAATCGAAACCATGTTAATGCATACCTTGGATTGACTGGTAGAATCAAAGGGATCAATAATTAAGTTAGAAGAATGTGACGGAGTGGGTCTATGTATATCTATAACTCACTATTCGCTTTCACCACTAATTTATTTTCATTTTTTTATTTCCATCGAGACGAATAGTACCATCCTCAATGTGGTCTTGTCTCTCATAATGCAAGAGCATACAATGTTTGGTATCGTGTTTGTTAACTCAATGGTACTTGTAGAAGGTATTTTCATCATACCAACTAAGGTAAGGTTCCTTGAGAGGTTTGGGGTTCTCCAAGGTTATGATCTTATCCTTTAGCAATCTTTGTAAGATGGAAGAATAATATTTTGCTAACTTTGTGAACTTTCTATTGCATCTAAGGTCATTATCATTCATAGTGATTACTACATTCACGATAGCCTTACCTTTCCAAAAGATTGATACAATGGATTTCCCTTTGGACGGGAGCGTGAGGAGGATCCCCTAAACTAGACTACCATCTATTGAAATTATTGTACCGTAGCACACAAATGTGCAAAATAAGGGTACTTCATAAGGGCAAAATTTTCCTGCCAAGGTCTCTACAAGTTCCCTATGAATACCTTCTACACGTCAGAATCGGGTAGCAAGTACAAGATCTATGAGAAAAGTGCTTGATATTGTGCTATAAAATCAATAATCTTCTCATTATCCCTTTGTTTGCATCAGACAAGATCCAAAAAGGTCATCTTCGATCCAATGTTGGCTTGGAACTATTGGAGAAACCAATTTACAAGTTGGTTAAATGAGAAAATAGAATTGTCAGGTAAGGAATAGTATGATTCAAGTGATGTATCCTTAAGAGATCGAGGGAATAATTTCACCATCAACGAATCATGATGGAAGAAGTATGTACACAGGGTGTTAAAGGTAGACACATGTGTTTGTAGGTCCCCTTTGCCACCATACTTCTTAAATTTTGGGATCTCCATTCCTTGTGGGAAGGGAGTGCTCAAGACTGCTACCGACAATGGGCTATGTTGGAAGAAGGGTTGAAAGATAGGTTGGGTAGACACTTGGGAGAGGCTTGCCAGTTGGCTTTGCATCTTACCCATATTCTAAAGAAGAGTGTTTAGCATAGGGTCTTGGCATGACAAAGGTCCAGTGGGACCTCCTCTAGAACCACCACCAGATCCACCCTCAGAACCACTAATATGGCCACCACCGAAACCATTGTCAGAGCCACCACCACCAAGAAGGCCTCCACAGAGGCCACCTCTGCTTCCAAAGCCACCACCATGGCCTCCACCGAAACCACCTTTGCCAATGTCACCCCTACTACCGAAGCCACCTCCAATACTAAAGCTCCCACCACTCAACCCGCCAAAGCATCCACCACTAGAGGCAATAGGAGGAGTGGAACTAAATCCTAAGGGTACTCTATTTTCTTTGATTGTTTTGGATCTCTCAAATGCAAAGGAGACACTGATTGAGAAGATGGTGTCAGCAATATACACAAACGTGGCAGACATCGACAGCCCTAACTGTCTCTCACATTCTTTGAGAGTGGCCCTTGTATAATTTTAGCATTGTTTGGAAGGGCACACACTTTATTCAGACTAGAAGGATTAGCCATGAGTTCTATGTATGTCCGGTCTTTTCCAACCATATACTTTATCTTGCTAATAACCTAAGTGGCTCTAGCCAACTTCAGGTCCTTTTCCAGATGATTCTCCAAGTCACCCAATCCTTTGTTAAGGACAAAGATATACTCTGAAGGAATATGAATGACTTCATGCTCATCCACTAACAATAGTATAGGAGATGTAGGAGGAGTGGAGACATGAACAGTCTCATCAAAGAATCCTCCCTCACCCCTCAACAACTGCTCCTGGGTAGACAAACCAGTGGCAGATCCAATAAAAAGGCCTATAGAGAAACCAGTGGTGACCTTCATCTTTTCCATCAGAAGTTGTCACACACTTCTCCTAACAACGTACTTGGAAGTTGTGAACTAGGTTTTGATCCTCATAAACCTTCATGACACTCAAACTACAATCAAAAGGTACAAGGGAAAAGCCTCAACACCAATGAATAGGTAGACATTGACTAGTTCATGTCAAGTTCACCAAAAATGTAAGAGGAGGACCAACCACATCAAGGATCCAAGTCATGGAGAGCTGAGAGTGAAGGGCTGCCCTAACTTACCTCCATCTAAAAGATGTTTTGGGATAAGGATTGAGAATTTTGAGTACTATAACATACTTCTAACACCCTAAAAATCTTGAATTTAGGTTTGGAGGTGAGCTTGTTTTTGGAGTTGATACTATGTCTCATACAACTCTCTATCTGAGGGCAGTAGTGCGCTTCTAGGATGACAACACACATGCTAGCCTTTGGATGGTCAGAAAATAGCGAAAACACCACAAACTACTCAAAAACTAGTTAACAACCTAGCTAGTGAGAAATAGAGATAAATATGATAAAGTAAATAAATAAAGGCTAAGGTGACAAATATGATCTCACAAAAGCATCTATTTTCTAGCTAACTCCCCTTGTTTGTTCACCTGCGCACACAAGAAGGGGGAAAATTGTTGGGGCTGTATGGGTTCCTACCTCAGTCAAACCCTTGTTTTGGTGTTTCCACCTCCACAGACATCCAAATAGCAACGAAGTAGAAATATGCGGTAAAGAAGAAAGAAGAGAGAATAACAAACACTACAAAAAAGTATTATGCTACTTCTATCAAATCACAAAGGAGAGGGGTAAAACATTACCACCTCCACCCAAAAGCTTAGTAGCCAAAGGAGGAGAATACAAACTTGATACTTTCACAATAGTTGCAACTATGATGAAGGAAGGTCTTGCAAGACCCCAAACCCACAGTGCTATGGCTTGTTTCACACTTGCAATGTGGAGTTGATGAAGCTTCAAGTGTTGTAGTGGAGTGTTGAAGTGTTTCTTGAGAGTGAAAATGAAGTGGAAAAATGTTAAGAGAATGGATTGAATGCTTAGAGATAAAAATGGAGTGAGAATGAATATTTTAAAAGAAGAATAAGGTATTTTTGGGTCAGTTGGTCAAAGAGGGACATTACAATTCATCCCCAATCAAGTGTGTAATGCCTTTGTCGACTTCAAATGCAGAAATCCATTAGGGATGGCAGTGCACCATGTGGACATCTATGCATTGCATGTGTGTCCCCAACAAAAATTCTCTCACCGACACAATAGACAAATTCCAAGTGAAAGGAAGGTAGTTGGGTGATGTGGAATTTTACTTTTAGATTTGATTTTCTAAGGTGAGGGTATGTAAAAGGGGAATTTGTGTAAGGGGTACAAATTCACTCCTATACAATTATAGTAGTATCTTGCTACATACAGGTGTTATGGATGAGAAAAACATTGAAAGATATTAGAATGGTGTATGATGAACCAATTTCTATCTTCTGTGACAATACAAGTGCAATCAATATTTTAAAGAACCTGGTAATGCATTCAAGAACAAAACATATATATTTCAATCAAATATCCCTTTTGAGAGAAAATGTTGTAGAGAATGGAGTGAAGCTTGAATATGTACCTACAAAGGATCAAATTGTTGAAATATTCACTAAGGCTTTTCCTAAGTATACTTTTAAGTATCTCTGGGAGAAGTTAGGGTTTATTGCCCCTCCTTTCTTGAACTAGATACATAAGGAGATGCATCAGTCTAGTGGATTTAAAGATTCATTCTTTGGTCTGGACTGATGTTGGTAGCTACCTCTAATGGGGATAGGTAGTGGATTTGTTGTTTGTTGCAATCAGAAGAGTGTATGTTGTCATTGTGTAGTGGTAGCTAATTTGGTGCAATTCGGTGTGTGATCATAGGAGGGAGTATGCAGAGCAGTAAAGAAAAGAAAGTTGTAGAATAGTTGTGAGAAGTTTTGGCCAATGTCAAAGGAGGAGAATAAATGATGCAAATATTTTTTCCTTTGCCATTGATGTCAAAGGGGAGAGAGATTCATGTGAAAAAGAACAAGTCATCATGGAGAGAAAGTCATAAGTTAGTTAAAGGGAGAGAATGCCATAAAGAGAATAGATTGATGTCAAAGGGGAGAGTAAGTAATGGAGCAGTATGTTGGTATTCAAAGTTGTTTCTTAGATGTTTTTTCACATCATGTGTTGCCATCAATGACAAAGGCGGAGATTGTTGCAAGTATGAGCAGTTGGTATTGTCATTGATGTCAACAAGCCTATATTATCATTGGTACCAACTATATGAGATGGAAGGAAACTACTATTGAGAGAGATTGTTACAAGAGAATGAGCAGTTGATGTTGTCTATGCTTTGATTAGTTGCATTATGGTTCCATTAATAAAGATATTGGTGTCAACCTCTAGCGTGCTTTGATAAGCTTCTGTTTATGGATGTAGTGATGAGAATTTGTTGAAGATGATGAGGATGTGTTTCTAGTGCTTCGTTTCCAAGTGTTTTTGAGAAAGTTTAATAAAAAAAGGGGAAACGGTGTGTTGCAATGGTATTCTATGTTGCAGAGTTGTGTTCTTGTGTTTCTCTGCATTTCTTCTAGGTTGAAGATTTTCTTATGCATTTTGGATATGTTGTTCAGAGGTGTTTAAAGGTGTTATATCCATAATTTGGTGTGTTAGATCATTGGGCAAAAGAAGTTGTGTTCACCAGTGTGTGAACTGTAATTGTAGAGGTGTTTGGGAGAAATTTTATTGCTCTGCATTCGCAATTATGTTCCAAGTCTTATGGATTTGAAGGAGTAGTCAATCTTTCTTTAGTTGAAGTGGTTTGTGGTATGGTGATTTGGAAGTCAATTTTTTAAGTTACAGTGTATGGCAAAAGTGTCTAGATGTACTAGGTGTATACATTCTTCAAGTCAAAATTGTTGTGAAGGAGTTTGTTGGATTTCAGGATGTTTTTGGAATATTATCGATTGTGTTCATGTGACATTTGTTTTTCACAATTTTTTGTTGGATTAAATGAAGTGTGTACTTAAAATTTTAATGGTGTTTACATGAGTATTAGTCAAACTTGGTTTTTACATTACTTGTGAAGGTGCTTCATTGTTTTTGGAAGCATGGTGTGGCATGTAAGGATGGATTTAGATCCTATCTTTAAAGGAGTTTTGTGGTCCACCTTCATTCCTTTCCATCGCAAGATTTTTTTGGTTTCGACTAATTTAAAATTGCACATTTGACGTGCATAGCTGACCTTGGAGAAGGTTTCAAGGTTGAAGATAGTATAAATAAGAGTTGAGTTGTTGATGGAGTGTGCGTGAAAGAAGATAGATAAGTGTGATGCAAATCGTAGAATTATAGAGTGTGAATTTGAGAAGTGCAACGTGAGTGTTCATGTGTTAGATAGTTGGATGTAGTGAGTAGAACGTGTCTATAATTCATTAGTTAGACTACAAAGGTGTTAGTGACATTGTGGTGGATTCTCTGTTATATTGACATTGTTTTCTCTATGTAACATTCCTTCTTTATCTTCTTTTCTATTCTACCAATGAGCCTTTGACAGTGAGCCTTTCTTTTTTGGGGGAATGAGCCTTTATAATCAGTATTGATATTACTTATATTGTGAGCTAATCCTCATTGTGGTTTTTTCTATCTCAATTTTTCCACGTAAATCTAGTGTTCTTTTGTGTATGGTGTTAAGTTATTTAAGTTTCACTTATGTTCTTTTCATGTTAAATCATCATAAAAGATTAATGGTTAATTGAATGAATGTGGATCTGAATGTTTATGAGGGTTTTGAAGCTTTAAAGTACAACAAATTCACCCCCACTCTTAGTTGTCTTGTGCATTCAATAATAGCCCTACTTGATTATGAAAATATGATCCTTCTTCAAATGTTTTATTTCTATATGCCATTTTTGTGAATACTACAAAGGAAAATCCACTAATTGTCAAAGAAAACTCCATATCTCCCTTTGGCTACCATGTATTATGAATCCACACTCTTTTGCAAACACCCATTTGATTTTGAACTATACTTCATTTTTTGATCAATATTAGCATCATGTGAAGCTTGCATGAGAAAACTTACTACTGCAGATTGAACCCTAATCTATTTGAATATCTTTAAATGGAAAAGGCAAGGGTCAACCCAGACCCCTCTAGATCCATCCATAAATGATCCTAAAAATGTCAATCAAACCAACTTTGGATTCTTCAATAAACACTTATGAAAAAGAAAGCACAAAGAGTTATAACCATTGAAAAAACCCCAAAATGGAACCACCCACACTCTAACACATGAAAATCACCATAGCTATGAACTTCGAGCAATTGCAAATTCATAGATCACATATAAAGCATAGGGCTCACATGTAACATCATCCAAAAATGATGTGAATCAAAACCAAACCATTGGTGTCAAGCTTGATCACAGCCTCTCACTACCATCCACATTACTATTATCTATCTAGCCCTCAAAATGTACATTTGATTATATTTATTAATTGAAATTCAAAATACAATATATTTTTTATTTTCAATTAATTAATAAATACTAGTGTTCCCCAAGGATGCATGACGGGGACATCTAGAAGACTTGTGGACTTGGGGGAGACATCCCCCCACCAACCACCACTAGTTTTGTTGTCTCCAAGATGCCACTAGGACTTTGAGGATGTTGGGGTGTCCTCAAGATGTCTAGGTGACTCCTAGTTGTCTCCAAGATGTATAATTTGTATACTTATACATCTTTTTATAACTACATTTTCAAGTACTATATGTATTTCAGCACCCTTGTACCCCCACCACGTCCTCGTTGTCCCCTACCACACCAAACTTAGACCCCATCCCCACATCCACAAAATGCATCCCCTATGGTCCCCCATCCCCATCCCTAAAACCCCTTGGAACACTAGTAAATACAATCAAATATAGACATTTCCATCCACACTTGGGCTCTTACTTTCTTTTGAGAGTTTCCTTCATTTTTAGTCAATAGTCAAAGCTCGCCTAGATTTACCAATAGTTTTATCCTATATAAGTTTTCTGATACTTCTAGAAGAACATAATCCAATAGAAAGTAAGAAGTAAAGAAAAGACAACCCATGATATGTAACGAAAGAGCTGCAGGATTCAAACCCTAGTTAATACTTTTCATTAAAAAAATGAGTGTGGAGAATTCATTGTATAATCTGCTAGTGAGTTTGATTTGATAAATGTGGAAAATTTGTGGATGTCCTCGGTACTGGCCTATCTTCTAAATATTTCCTTCGTCGTTTCCAGGAACCCCTCCAACATCTGCAGTTTTTGTAGAATGCTATCTATTTATGCCTATTCCAATCCAATTCATTTTGCCCTTCTATGCACCAAAAACATTTTTTTCACTCTTGCTTGGCACTAATTAATGGCATCCTTATTCTTATCTCACTGAAGAAATGAGGAACATGATGTTTTCTCTAGAATTCAACTTTGCAGCATACAGAGGAAAGTAGATGAATCTTTAAGATTGTTTGATATTTTCATCAACCGTAGGGGGCCTAATGTCAAACAAACCATAGCCCTTTAGCTTTACAATTCTCTTACCAAGTTAGGAATACATCCATTTCTTGATTCAGAAGAGAAAGAACTAGGTGATTCATTTCCTTCAACTACTGAGAATGCCATCCACACTGCTTCAGCTCATATTGCTATCTTCTCCAAAGGATATGCAGAATCCCCATGGTGTTTGGCATAGCTAGTTCTCATGTTACAAAATAGAGCTAGGATCATTCCATTGTTTTACGGATGTTGGAACATCCTAATTTCTACCGGATATTGTATAACAATCTCTTAGCATATGCCAATATATTGTATGGTGGATAAAACAAAGCCTACGCTGATGATCTTGAACCTTCTTGAAAGTTCACGTGATCTCTAAACTCCTCCATTATTTGAAACCTTCCGAACACCTCTATAAAAGAGGACAATGTAAAAGCATTTGGTAATCAATATAAATGTGTGCAGCAGCACATTGGGAAAATCTTTGTGTTTTATATTTGTGTGTGAGTTTAAACTCCATCCACCTCCAACAAATCGGTATTAGAGCTAGTTAGATTTAGTGTTTTTGCAAGTGGTGGAGATCATTGTTGTTTGTTTTTGTCTTGCAGATAGAAAGGCATTGTTTGTTGTTCTTTCAAAGCTACAGCTATCAAGAAGGATCACTGCCTAAGGAAAAAGATTATTGTTGCATGTTCTACTACTGTCTAGAGTGTTCAAATTTGAGGAAGAAGGTGTCATTGTTAAATGAATAGAATCTAGTCTGTAGTTTATGAATTTTAAACTGGTCGCAGAAACTTCTATGATGAAATTGACAAGTTTGAAGGCTACCAGTCTCAAAGGGAAACTGAAGGTGCAATTCAATGGAGAATCTTGTACTTAAATCATGGCTTATAAGGATCATGTTTGGCCGCTATTTGAAAAGCTAAAGATAGAGATTGTAGTGAATGGCTGTAGGAAAGAAAAAAAATTGAAGGGTTTCAAGGAATCTATGCAGATTTGAAGGTGTAGCTCAAGTTTTACTATTGTTTTTACTTTGAAGATTTGAGTTGATTATTGCATACTGTAAGTAATTAGAAAAAGAGAAGCCAAAATTATTTAAAGGGGTGAAGCACGTGTAGTTTTAAGAGGACATTAAATCAAAATAAAGTGTGAAGTTTAAATTATTTGTGTTGATGGGAAATGTAGGTAAAAGAGTGAAAAAAGAGAAAGAGGTTTTGGAGCAAAGAACATAAGAAATTTAATGATCAAGTCTTAATAGAAAATAATGGACAATTAATAAGAATTTATGATCTTGAAATCGAATTGGATAAAATTAAAGTAAAATATGAAGCATTACAAGAAAAATTGAAGTTATTTGATGAGATGAAAGAAAAGATTAAAAGATTAGAAGAGGAAAATTGTTTATAGAAGAACAAAATATCAAAATTGAAAGAAGAAAATAAATGTTTGAAAACAAAACCATTGGTGTATGATGTTGCATGTGGTAATGAAGAATTGTGTTGTTCTATTAATCAATCAACCGATTCATGTGATACTAAAGACTTTCATAGTTCAGTTGATGAATCAATTGGTTTGTGTGATGTAGATGAAGTTCTTATTGATGAAGAATGTAAAGATAAAGATGATAATGTGTTTGCAAATCATGTTAATTTTGATGAAAATAATGTTGGTTTGAAAATAATGAAGAAAATGGGATATAAAGGACAAGGACTAGGAAAACACAAATAAGGAATGGAGGAGCCAATAGAACCAATTTTGAGGCCAAAATTTGAAGGTCTTGGATACATTACAAGTAAAAGAAATGATAAAAGTACAAACAATTTTGTTCAAGAAAAGTAATATGTGCACTGTTCACATTGTAACAGGAAAGGTCATATAAAAGATAAATGTTGGGATTTACATCCATGTACAATTTGTGGTTTGAAAAACCATTTTGAAAAGACTTGTTGGAATAAAGATTATGAATCTATAAAAGGATGTATGAAAATGAATTGTGGTTGGAGTTTTGGATCAAATTGGCAAAAGTTGACAGGTATGTTTAAAATGTTGTTCAAGTACAAATGTTCATATGTCAAAGATGATAGAAATCAAAGAAGGTTTGAAGACTTGAAATGTCATGGTTTTGTAAGACATCAAGAAAATGGAAAGCTATAGATAACAAGAAGACTTCTAATTTGAAGTTATGATAATCAAGTTTTGAGTGACTACCGCAGCAGTGGGACGAATTGGTGAAGAGTTGTAAAGAGATCCACATATCTCGAACATAAGCTTGAATGTATTCTACAAGAATGATTGAATGAGTCTATAGACATGAAAGACAAAATTTGGAAATTGTAAGTACTAGAAATTAGGGGGGAGTGTTGGAACATCCTAATTTCTGTCGGATATTGTATAACAATCTCTTTAACATATTCCAATGTATTGTATGGTGGATAAAGCAAAGCCGGAGAGTATGCCAAAGCGTTCACAGAATATGAAGAGAAGAAGAGATATATGGAGAGACTTAAGGAGTGGAAGGAAGCCCTCCAATCTGTTTCATTTCTTAAAGGACACAAAATCAGCGGCGATTTCAAGTAAGATCTCTAGGTTGCTATTGTATTTGGTCATTATACATTTCTTTACTTTTTCTTGCACAAAATTTGCAGATTTTATGCAGCCAAATTTATTTTTCATTAAAATCTCTTTTTCCTTTGTAAAGTATCAATGACTGCCAAAATATAGTGTCAGCTGTCCAAAAAGAAGTTCAAAGGAAAAAATCTCTACATGTTGCCAAATACCTAGTGGGACTTCACAAGCTTGTGAAATATTTTGAAAGGTTGTGTCTTGATCAGCTTGTAGAAGACTTTGAAAGGCATTGTTGGACAAATGAAGGCTGCAAAGAAAAGGGTCAGATCATCAGAATTTTTGGCATGGGTGGAGTGGGCAAAACAACTCTAGCCAAAGAGTTGTTCAACTGAAAGCACTCACAATATAGGTGAGAATGTTTTCTCTTCGATGTTAGGGAAGCTTATGCAATAATAGTTTTCCTTCTTTACAAATGAAACTCCTCAAAGATCTATTCTAGAAAGATCGATTCAATTTTCAAAGTATAGAGGAAGGAAAAACTCGTATTGCAGATTGCATAGAAAGGAGCAAGACGTTGAGTTTCCTAGTTGTTCTAGATGATATTGATGGCGTGCAACAATTAGATGCTCTACTCATCATGGAAATGCTCAAGAAGTCAGTTGATAGCCTAGTAATAGTTACAACCCATGATGTTGGTGTGCTTATTAACACAGGAATTACTTCTACTTATAATCTAAAAGGGATGGATAGAGACGATGCAAAAGAGCTACTTTGTTGGCATGCCTTCGGCCAACCCCATTTGGCTAAGGATTATGAAAATCTGGTTAACTCCTTCCTAGATGTTTGTGGAGATTTTCCTCTGTCTCTTCAAGTTCTTGGTAGTCATGTTCATGGCACAGATTAGAATTATTGGAACTTAGAATTGAACAAAGTTAGCAAGACGCTGCCTCAAGACATACATCAAAGACTTAGAATAAGCTATGATGCATTGAACTACGAGCAACAATAGATTTTCATAGATATTGCATGTTTTTTTGTTGAAAATTTGAAGAGTATTGCCCTGCAAGTATGGGAAGCATCGGGATGGAGTGCTCAACATGCCCTGCAAACACTCAAAAACAAATGTCTCGTTCAAGAAATAGGAGGAGAAATTTTTCGTGAAGGAGGAATTTTGAAAATGCATGACCATCTGCGCGACTTAGGAAGATAAATTGCAAATGGACTGAGCTGTCCCTGTCGGTTGTGGCGTCCACAAGATCTTAAACATCCGGTATGTTTGTTCCTTTTCAGACTTTCTGCTTTATATCAAGTGATATTGTACATTTTTTAATTTCTTAATACAACAAAAATGTTGGACTTGGGCTTGAATTAGATTTTGTACTTCAAACTGAAGAATTAGATCAGGGGCTTCTTGGTGGATTTATAGCACTCAAAATTAAAGTATTAGTAGGCAGTTCATGACAATATCAACAATAATGTCATCATTCAAAGAAAATTTTAACTTCTCAACTTGAACTTTTAATGACTATAAAATCTTCCTTCATCAAAATTAATCTCTTAACACAATAATGTTATTAGTGTGAGGGTTAATCTTTACTTTATTCACTATAGTCAACAAATATGCATGACTCATTTTTTACATCAACCTTTTTGACAACATTTATCAACACATATTAGTCTACAACATGTGTCGCAGCTTTTCTTGACTTATTTGTAATGCCCATTGGGCTTATTAAGTATGTAGCTATCCTTTCTTGACTTTCAAGTTTTGCATTTAGTATTATGGTTGAGTTATTGGTCATTGTGGTTGTGTGCCATAACTCCTTTGTAAATCTGGAACTCTATATATTGATGCCCTGCCTCTTCTTCTCTAAGGCAATTTGGGGTTTTTATATGTTTGCTTGTTTTGTGATCAGCATATCACTTTGTTTGTTTATTTTGCCTTCATCTAGTATCAGAGCCAGCAGAGCAAGAGCAAAGTTGTTAGAAGATAAAATATTTGAGATTGGATCAAAGGTTTGAAGATCTGTCCTAGTTTTCTCAGCCAAGCACGAAGGAGAAGAAAGGAAGGCACCAATCGGAGGATACTGTAGATCACTGCAAACATTGCCCAAGCTGTAGATCTGGAGACGGTGTTTGAAGTTGTAGCTGTCGAAGAAGAAAAGTTGTTGATTTGTTTACAAGCTATTGTACATCCAAGGAGAATCGTTGTGTTGGAAAAAAGAAGATTGCTGAAAAAAACTGCTGCCATCAAAGGTTTTATTACTGTTTTTTGTTTTGCAGGAAATTAAAAAAGAACCGCCTATCCCAGCGTTGATTTGGCAAGGAGGAAGAGCAGCTTCCATGTATTATTTGTAGAAGATTATGTTCGCTGTGTAATCCATTGTTGTTTAGCAAGGAAGCCACCGAAAAGGAGTGCAGGCCAAAGAAAGTTGCGTGTGAAATTAAATTCCACGAAAGGCTTTAACTTTTAAAGTCTTTTCAATATTAAATTCTTTAAAAAGTTACTTTTTAAAGTTTTAAGGAGCACGGTAAAAAAAAAATTTAAAGATTAGTTGAAATTTTTTTCACAAGAAAATGAATATTGTGTAATTAAGTGTATTATCAGTTGCAACTGACACTTAATCTGGGAAGATCAATATAATATAAAAATATTTTTGCGTGTGGGTCCTATTTGAAAGGATAGGGAGAGTATCCATTTGTAGAGATCTCTCTAAGTTTTTTGTGTTGAGCCGTTGAGTTATTGTGCACATTACTCTTATGGCAAATATGGCAGGAAATGTTATGTCTAACATGCTAATTCCTGTATTTGAAGGAGATAACTTTACATATTGGTGTACTAGGATGCAAACCTTACTCAAATCTAAAGATTTGTGGGAAATTGTACAAGTAGGGTATGTAGAACTAGATACAACTGCATTTAATGCATTAAATGATCAACAAAAAAGAGAATACAAAGCAAGGATAAAGAAGGATAATGAAGCCCTTTTTTTGATTAAAGGTGCAATTAATCAAGCTATTTTTCCTAGGATAAGTGGTGCTATTCATTCTCAGCAAGCATGGAAAATATTGAATAATGCATATCAAGTTGTGCAAACTGCAAAATTACAGACAATGAGGAAAAATTTTGAGAACGTAAAGATGACTACTAGTGAGTCTGTGAATGAATTTCTAACAAAGGTAGAAGGTCTAGTAAGTCAAATGAAAATTTTAGGGGAAGATGTAGATGACAAGCATGTCATTGAGAAAATTTTAAGGAGTTTAATTTCTAAATTTGATGGTGTGGTTTCTACAATTGAGATTTCCAAAGATCTCACAACTATGCACATAGATGAACTAAGTGGAATATTGTCAACTGCTGAAGAAAGGATGAAAAGTAATGAAGAAGGTCTAGAACAAGCATTCTCCTCTAAAGCAAGCATAAGAGGAAAAAGAAACACATTTGTTAGGAATCAAAATAAAAATGAATACAAAGGTGAATCCAGTAATTTTAGAGGAAGAGGTAATAATTTCAGAGGAAGAAGTAGCAACTTCAGAGGTACTGGAAGAGGAAGAGGTAGAAACAATGGGGGAGACTATGATAAAAAGAATGTCCAATGCTTTCATTGCAACAAGTTTGGACACTATGCATCAGACTGTTGGAATAAACAAGGTGAAACAGAAAAAAGAAATGCTCATAGTATTGTTGAAAATAAACAAAATTTGTTTATGTCTTGCTTTAATGCAAATGCCAATGAAAATAATATTTGGTATATTGATTCTGGATGTTCTTCACATATGACATCTAATGAGCATTTATTTGTTAATTTGGATGAGAAACATCGAAGTACAGTAGTACTAGGAGATAATCAATCTCATGGAAGCAAAGGAAAAGGTACAATTGCAATTATCACAGAAAACACTATTGGTCCCAGCACTAAAAAAGAATTTGTTGTCTGTTGGATAAATGCTAGAACAAAATTATCAAGTAACTTTTGATAAGAATGAGTGCATAATAAGAGACAAGTTAAAAAGGAATGCAATTGTTGCAAGAGCAAGGATGACAGGTGATAGGATGTTTCCTCTTCATTTCACTCATGGAAACCAAGCATTAAAGTCTAGTGAAATGAATGAAAGTAAAATTTGGCACCAAAGATACGGTCACCTCAGCTTTAGTGGGTTAATTTTACTAAAGAGATTCAAAATGGTTGAGGTTCTACCTTTCATTGAAAATACAAAAGAAGTGTGTGAAGAATGTGTTGTCGGCAAACAACACAGAGTTAGCTTTCCAATTGGTAAATACAGTAGAGCTAAGCATCATCTTGAGATAATCCATACAGATTTGTGTGATCCTATGGAAACACCTTCTTTGAATAAATCTAATTATTTTCTAACATTCATTGATGATTACTCAAGAAAAAATTAGGTATATTGTTTGGTTTCAAAATCAGAAGTGTTTGAAAAATTTGTAGAATTCAAGAAGTTGGTTGAAAAACAAAGTGGTAAATACATCAAAGTGATAAGGTCAGACAATGGAGGTGAGTATAAATCAAATCAATTTCTAGATTTTTGCAAAAATCATGGAATCAAGAGAGAGTTCACTACTTCCTACACTCCACAACAAAATGGAGTTGCTGAAAGGAAGAATAGAACCATTGTTGAAATGGAAAGGAGTATGATGAAAGAGAAGAATTTAGATAAAATGTTTTGGGCAGAAGCAGTATGTACAACAGTGTATCTTCTAAATAGAAGTCCTACAAAAGTAGTTAAAGGAATGACTCCTGAACAAGCATGGTCTGGGATAAAGCCAAGTGTTAATCACTTGAGAGTATTTGGTTGTGTTGCTTATGCACACATACCAAAAGAAAAAAGGTCTAAGTTAGATGATAAAGGCCTAAAATGTATTTTTATTGGGTATGGATCTGAAAATAAAGCATATAGATTGTATGACCCAATAGGAAAGAAGCTTGTTATAAGTAGAGATGTGGTATTCAATGAAGCAGCAGAATATAGCAAGGAAAATGAAACAAAGGGAAAAGAGATAATGATTGATGAAGTTGAAGAAGGAGAAGAAGAAGAAAATGAACCTGAGTCTTCTAGTACAGGAGCAAGAAGGTATCAAAAATATCAAAGAAGAACAGAAAAGAATCATCCATCAACTCTTATGTTGGATTCAAATTTTGAGAAAATGACAACAAGATCACAAACAAAAGTGAATTATGCTTTGATGACTCAAATCATGGAAAGTAATGAACCACAAACATTTGAACAAGCTCAAGAAAAAGAAGAATGGGTTGAAGCAATGCATAGTGAGATAGAAACAATTGAAAGGAATGACACATGGGATTTGGTTCAGCTACCTCCTGGTAAGGAAATTGTTGGTACAAGATGGGTGTATAAAACTAAGTATAAATCTGATGGAAGCATTGATAAGCATAAGGCTAGATTGGTAGCCAAAGGATACACTCAACAGGAAGGTATTGATTACACTGAAACATTTGCACCTGTAGCACGCATGGATACTATCAAATTGGTTTTGGCTTTGGCAGCTCAGCAGAGTTGGATTGTTTATCAAATGGATGTAAAGAGTGCTTTTTTGAATGGATATATTGATGAGGAAGTGTATGTTTCTCAACCTAGAGGTTTTGAAATACCCTCTAAAGTGCATTATGTTTACAGATTAAAGAAGGCCTTGTATGGTCTTAAGCAAGCACCAAGAGCATGGTATTCAAGAATAGACTCATACCTACAGTAAAAAGGTTTCTTAAGAAGTCAATCAGATCCAAATCTTTATATTAGAAGCTCAGATAAGGATATTTTTATCTTAGTTCTCTATGTTGATGATCTTATCTACACTGGGAACAATTCAGCTTTATTTGTAGAGTTTAGAGTGGCTATGGTTGCTGAATTTGAGATGACAAATTTGGGACAGATGCACTATTTTCTTAGTATAGAAGTATGGCAAAACAAAGATAAAATATTTATGTCTCAGAAAAAATATGCTTCAGACATCCTACAAAAATTTTAGATGAATAGTTGCAAACCAGTTGTAACACCTATTGAAGTTGGACTTAAATTGTTTAGCTTAGATGTGTCAGATCTAGTGGACCCTACTCTATATAGACAGTTGATTGGTAGTTTGATCTACTTAACTACTACTCGACCAGATATCACATATGCAGTGAGCTTGGTATCTAGGTTCATGTCAGAACCTAAATAAACACATTGGAATGCAGCTAAGAGGATTCTTAGATATGTCAGAGGGACATTGAGTTATGGTCTTAGATTTCAACATTCAGAGGATAGCAAGTTGATTGGCTATATAGATTCAAATCGGGCAGGTTCCATAGATGATCAAAAGTCTACTTCTGGTTATACTTTTAGTCTTGGTTTTGTGGTTTTCTCTTGGAAGTCCAAGAAATAACCAACTGTCTCACTTTCTATAGTAGAGGCTGAGTATAAAGCTGCAACATCAGTAGCATGCCAAACAGTGTGGTTGAGACAACTATTGGAGGATTTGCACCAGATACAAAATGGACCTACTTTGTTGTACTATGACAACAAGAGTGCTATACAAATGACTAAGAATCCAGTGTTTCATAGTAGGACCAAACATATTGAGATTCAACATCACTTCATCAGAGAGTTGGTTCAATAGGGATTGATTGAGATTGTGTACTGTAGTACAGAAGATTAGCTAGCAGATGTTTTCACGAAGTCTCTAGCTCGTGAAAGGTTCTAGAAACTTAGAGATCTACTTCATGTTCTTCCCAATGGTCATTATGGGGGAGAATGACAACATTTATCAACACATATTAGTCTACAACATGTGTTGCAGCTTTTCTTGACTTATTTGTAATGCCCATTGGGCTTATTAAGTATGTAGCTATCCTTTCTTGACTTTCAGGTTTTACATTTAGTATTATGGTTGAGTTATTGGTCATTGTGGTTGTGTGCCATAACTCCTTTGTAAATCTGAAACTCTATATATTGATGCCCTGCCTCTTCTTCTCTAAGGCAATTTGGGGTTTTTGTATGTTTTCTTGTTTTGTGATCAGCAGATCACTTTGTTTGTTTATTTTTCCTTCACTTTTTTCTGTTTTGATCAACTATATGAATATAGGCTAAACAACTAAAAACTATAAAGTGATGTACATTAGGTTTTTTCTCATACCAAGCTTCATAAGGAGTCATCATATCAAGTGCATAAACAGGACTTTGATTAAGAATGTATGTTACTGTACCAACTACATCACCCCAAAAATAATTGCTTAGTCCCTTGGTCTGCAACATTGTCCTTGCCATTTTCACCATTGTATGATTTTTTCCTTTCAACTACCCTATTTTGTTGAGGTGTGTAAATAGTGGTGAGTTGTCTTTTGATACTATTTATATCAAAAAATTATGAAAATCTCTTAAAGAAAATTTTCCTCTACAATCAGTTCTTAAACATTGATTTTGGAACCTTTTCATTTTAGTCAAGGGCTTTAAACCTTTTGAAATATGATGACTTTCCCAAACTCTTTGTCTGCATAGGACTGGACAAATATCTAAGTGAACCAACTAAAGTGGATAATGAACACTCTATGCATTGCCTTTTGAAAATATCTCTCAAGTGCATGTTTTCCCATAGTGCCCCTTTCATAAACCTCCTTGTATTCTTAAACCTTAGGCAAACCATAAACCAAAGTTGTTGATGTGATAAATTTCAAACTATGAGAATTTAAATATCTATACCTAAGATACCACAACCAACTTTTGTCTTCATATGTAATATTGGCAAGATTGCTTTTATGTTCACCCAATGTCAATAGAAACATCATATACTTTGGCATAGGCACAACTATAACCACTCTATTACCTTGATTCTTATCACAATTGTATGTTGCTAATTTTCTAATACCACTTTATAATCTTCTAACACAATTTCCCAAAATAAATTATGCTTTAGTTGTGGAGTGTAATAAATATCTTGAATACTTTTCATACCTTCCTTAGTACAGACTTCCATAGCTCCTTTGGCAACAACTTCCAATCATTTTTCAGCACCAAGCTTAACCTTTGATTTGAAACTCTCATCAATTTTAGAAATAAAACTTTCATTCCCTAACACGTGGTTAGAGCACTCTAAATCTAAATACCAAACATCTTTGATACCATTTTCATCTTTGCCATAAGATAAAAAAAATTACTTAGAGAAGTCTCATCATCATCTTGAGCATAATTGACACTTTTATTGTTATTACTAGATTTTAATCTACAATCCCTTTCAAAATGACTATATTTGCTACAATGATAACACTGGATATTTCTCTTATCAAATCTATTTCTACCTCTTCCTCTTGGACCACCTCTTCTTCCTCTATTTTCTCTTGAAGAATTCTTATTTAGACCTCTACCTTTGCCTTGATTGTTTTTGGTGCTAGTGCTAGCATCTTCATTCTTTGTAATCTGTAACTTGGAGGAAAAATATTTCTCATAAATTTCTCCAAATGAATCTCTTAATCTTTCCTCATGCGACATAAAATATCCAACAAGGTGATCAAACTAAAAGGTGGTCAAATCCTTACTTTCTTCAATGATGACGACAACATTATTCCACCTTGATGTTAGAGACCTCCACACCTTTTTATTATCACTTCATTGTTCATGATTTCTCCAAAATAGCCATTTTATTGACATGATCTCTCACACAATAGTCACTCACACTTTTAGCTTCTTGCATTTTTCAAAATTTCAAACTCTCTTTTCAATGTCTACAACTTGACAACTTTAATGTGATCACTACCTTGGTGAGCTTACTTTATCCTTAGTTTTCTTTGCACTTGCAATTCTTGGAATCATACTTTGACCTTAAGTTATTTGAATGTGAAATAAAGTGTGAGCATTCTCCTTCTTAGCATCTTTTTTAAGTGTTCTATCATTGATTTCAAGAGAATTCCAATCAATTGGCTCTTCATATCTTGTTTTTATAGTCTCCCACAAATATTTTCTTGTCAAAAATTCATCATCTAAATGCACCATTAATCATAATCACTTTCATTGAATTATGGAATTGACAAAGAGTTAGAATTTGACATGATTATCCTAATAAAATTAACCTACTTCATCTTGAACTAGATAATTAAAACAAAATAACAACAATGATAATATCAATAGTGATAAATACATTCCCTTACAACTGTAGCAATGCCAATAAGAATTAATGAAGATTTCACACAAAAAAAAAATACATTGTTTTTATTGTTTTGAAAAAAACAAAGCAGCTTCAAGAACAGCCTTCAATATATTGTTTCATAACATCGAAAAACATTCAGAAAGAACAAAAAAAAAAAAATCATAATAAACTATTTTCAATAAGTCCTTGGAAGCTTTCTAAACAACAAACTAAAACATACTAAAAAAATTTGAACTATGGCAATAAATGGCATGTAAACTCGCTGATGCACATAACAGTGAATTGCATGCAAACTAGCTTATTCGCATCAGTTACCAACAAAAAAATCTGAACCGCTTCTATGATTGCAGGAATCAAAAGGATTCCAAAACATCCTCTCCCAAACCAAAGGCAGATGCTTCAATTCATTTATTGACAAGTCCATCAATTGTCGAATTACATACCTTCTAGAGGAATCAAATTGTTAGAACAAGGGAGAGCAGAACAGAACAGATTTGTATTAAACAAAATAAAACAATACATCAATTTACTGAGCTTCAGCTCATGCATTAAACACCAGACTAAACATAGGCTAATATCTTCTAACAGCGCTGTGGAGCTGGACTCTGCTAGAGAGTGAAGAGCCCATTACATCTGCCTCTATTTATAGAGGGCTTAGAACTTTCTGGAATATGGAACAGTTAAATCATATGCAAATTGTGAGAACTCTCTAGAATGGACGGTGGGGGAAGGTTCTACATAAGTTTGACCATGTGGGAGAAATTATTTCCCAACACAAATGTCATAGCTGATACGTCAATAGTTTTGTTGTGGCTTAAGATTGAGCATCAGAGTTGTCAGAATTGGCATCAGCCATGCTTTCCTTCATGGATTCCTCTTCAAAATTTGCGATGTCTAATAATCAACAATTTACACCTCGATACATTGTGGCACAGCCAGGCAGAGGTATTGTGTTTTTCAATAAAAATTAAATTTCAATTAAGGGTAGTTTCTTTATTATTGTTAGCCGTTGAATGTAAGTTAAAAACAAATTTATTTTGAGTCAGATGCCCACTGTTGAAATTTTTAGAAATAATTGTATGTAAATATAATACATTTATTTAAATATAAATATTTATACAACTGACAAAAATCATTTCACATTCCATTTTCTAAGATGTTAGACGTATTTTATATAACTGGTTTTAACAACTTGCTCGACAAACACATTCATGTTTTCTAAAATTAGATCTACTTATATTACAGCCAAGCATTCCTTCAGGGATTCCTCTTCGAAATTTGGGGTATCGAATAATCAGCAAACTATATCCCAAAACATTGTTGCAGAGCGACGTACAGGTATTATGTTCTCTAATGAAAATTAAATTTCCATTTAACGGTACTTTCATTGCTATTGCTAGCCATTAAATGTAAGTTTAAGACAAATTTATTTTGAGTTTCAGGGGCCCGGCCAATTGAAAGAGCTGCACATATCTTATTCTTCTTTCAATGAATTTTCAGATTTATCAGCAGTATCAAATAGTTTGGAAAAAATTAAAATTGACAGTTGTAATGCTCTGAAAACTGTCAGTATTATCTGATCTTAAGAAGCTTATAGAATTGGAAATTTCTAACTGCTTAGATCTTCAAGAATTAAGTGTTCTACATTTGAACTGCCTGGAAAAAATTGTACTTCACAATTGTAATAGTCTGAAAACCGTGCCGGGAATATCTGATCTTAGAAAGCTTGTAGAATTGAACATTTATGAGTGTCCGGTATCTTAGCAGCTGCCTCTAGTGGGTCTGAACAACTTGAAACATATCTCGGTTGATGATTTTTTCAAGCCAACATGTTTTGAGTTGGATGACTGCAGAAATTTGAAAACAATATCAGGAAATCTAAATCTCGAAAAGCTTGTAAGCATCAACATTCGTGACTGTCCCAATCTTGAGCTGTTGCCTTGTCTTAAAGGTCCAAATGAACTGGAGACAATCACAATCGATGGATGTGGCAAGCTCAATCGTCTTAGCTTGTCCAGGTGTCAAAATTTGAAAAGAGTAATGGGTAAATTTGATCCGGAAAAATTACTCATATGGGATTGTCCAGAGCTTGAGGTGTCATCTTTTCTTCAAGACATAACTTGCCTAGAGACGATTACCGTTGATGGATGTGGGAAGCTCAGTTGTCTTCAGTTGCCCAAATGTCAAAATTTGAAACAATTATGCGTATCGGATTGTCCAGGACTTGAAGAGTTGCTATGTTGCGCAAGTCAAACTTGCCTTGAGAATAAATGTTAGCATTTTCAGATGTCGGAAGCTCCAGAATATAACTTTGCCAACAGAACTTGTGGAACTCAGAATAGAAGAATGCAAAGAGCTGAAAACAGTGGTAACCAATTGTGATCATGCTGAATGTCTGGATCCACAGGAGTTTTCAGGTGTTGCCCGACTGAGCTGTTTGAAGCGGATTAGAATTCAGGATTGTGACAAGCTGCAGACTATGCAAGGCTTTGATGAGTTGCATACAATGGAAAGTCTTCTGTTGTACAACTGTCCAGAGCTTGAAGAGCTGCAATGTTCTCATGCACGTCAAACTTGCCTTGATAATATTAGCATAGTCAGATGTGGGAAGCTACAGAACATAACTTTTCCAACAGAACTTGTGAAACTCGTAATAGAAGGTTGCAGTGAACTGAAAACAATGGCATCGATTTATAGTCATAGTGAATGTCTGAAGCTAGAAAAATTGTCATGTGTTGCCCGACCAAGTCGTCTGAAGTCTGTTATAAGTGAGACTGGTGCCAAGCTGCAGACCATACAAGTCACTAATTACCTTGAGAAGATAACTATTAGTGGAAGTGGAAAGCTTACTATTGATGGATGTGGGAAGCTCAATAGTCTTCAGTTGCTCAAATGTCAAGATTTGAAACAATTATGCATATCGGATTGTCCGAAGCTTGAAGAGTTGCCATTTTGTGCATGTCAAACTTGCCTTCAGAAGATAAGCATTGTCAGATGTGGGAAGCTGCAGAACATGCCAAAAACTTGTGCAACTCAGAATAGAAGAATGCAGAGAACTGAAAACAGTGGCAGCGATTTGTGATCATAGTGAATGTCTGGAGCTACAGAAGTTTTCAGGTGTTGCCCGACTGAGCTGTTTGAAGCAGATTACAATTCAGGCTTGTGACAAGCTAGAGACTCTACAAGGGTTTGATGAATTGCATGCACTAGAAAGTCTTATGTTGTCCAATTGTCCGGAGCTTGAAGAGCTGCCATATTGTGCAAGTGAAATTTATCTTGAGAACATTAGCATTTTCAAATGTGGGAAGCTACAGAATATTACTTCGCCAACAAAACTTGTGGAACTCGGAAGAGAAGAATGCAGAGAACTGAAAATAGTAGCAACGATTTGTTATCGTATTGAATGTCCGGAGCTACATGAGTTTTCAGGTGTTGCCCGACTGAGCTGTTTGAAGCGATTACAGTTCAGACTTGTGACAATCTACAGACTCTACAAGGCTTTGATGAGTTGTATGCAATGAAAAGTCTTTTGTTGTCCAATTGTCCAGAACTTGAAGAGCTGCCATGTTCTTCACTTCAAACGTCTCTTGAGAAGATTAGCATTGTCCAATGCGGGAAGCTGCAGAACATAACTTTGCCAACAAAACTTGCGAACTCGGAATAGAAGAATGCAGAGAACTGAAAACAGTGGTAGTGATTTGTGATCACAGGGAATGTCTGGAGTTAAACGAGTTGTTAAGTGCTGCCTGACTGAGTTGTTTGAAGCCAATTACACTTCACACTTGTAACAAGCTGCAGACCATATGAGGCGTTGATGCTCTACATGCATTGGAAAAGATGCACCTTTTATATTGCAGCAACGCAATAATACGGAATTTTATTTCCATGTTGAAGTTATTGACTTGAAGAATCCATTAAACATTCAACTACATTTCTTGATTTGAAAGGAGAGCAAGAAACTTAAATGTTTCCCTTTCCATAATTTTCTGAAATAATCTCTTCGGTCATTGGTAAATGAAAATGGAGTTTTTTATTTTATGTTTTTCAATTGCAGAGCATGTCATCAGAGTTTATCGTCGTGGTTGGAAGAGTGGCAGATGAAGCACTATCAACTTTAAATCCAAATCCCTTTTCTGAAGCCCACGGGGTTATTCCACTCGTTTCAGAAATTGGTAGCGACACAAGTGATGGACGGGAGAAACTAACGTCGGAATTGAGTGCAGTCATCTTTTGCTATGTGATTATGGTTAAGAAGGGCCCCCTAAGTGGAGATGATAAACCAATCCATTGCAAACTATCCATGGTCGAATTACTTAGAATTATTGATAGGCTCTAACAGAAATGAGTGCAAGTTAGGGTAGTTATCTTCTCGTAAATTATGGCGCTTATTGTTGCTGATATTAACTGTGTATTTGTTAGTGGACACATTATTCAGCATTTATTATTTAAGTTTATTTTTTAAATGATTTAATATGGAATTAAAAAATGTATAAGTTATGTCTCGAGGTTATAGCTATAAAAGTGTTGACGATGATTTCACTTTTCTAAATTTAGAAAATATGAAATTGTTAAAACTTTATTAAAATAAAGTAAATTATAATTTAACATTTTAATAAATGATTATTTATTTTCATATAATTATTAAAGTATAAAAAAATGGATATACGATCTATTTTTATTTTTAATCTATTGACCACTATAATTTTGTTTTTAATTAATTTATTATTATTAAATATAATTTATTTTATTATTATTAAATATAATTTATTTTATTATTAAGACTTATTTTATTATATAATAAATAATAAATAAAATAAGTTACATTAAGAATGATGTAAAAAATGGTGCATAAGAATAGAGAAAAAACCATAGCAAACTTTACAAATCACAAATATGAAACAATAGAAAAAATTTACCATATCCCCACAATTGATGTTTCCAACCTTGTCCATGGGGATACATTGGATTTAAGTAGAAGAGTGATCATTGGGAAATTCCTTGGGATGAAGCTCACAAGGGCAGAAATTAAAGAAGGGATTGTGCACAACTAGGATGAATGCACAAATTACAAATTTATGTTGAAAGGGTTCTCCATCGCTCTAATTGGAACAAAAAAAGAAGATAAAGAAAACATCATTGATGGAGACTAGACACATGAAAACAACGTTTGTATTTACATAGGTAGGCTCTGAAATTTGATCCCTTGAAAACCCACCTAGCAATGGAACTTATATAGATTCACCTTCACAATTTACCTTGTGAATATTGGTTTCGCTTCTGTTTAAGTAAGATCATAGATTGTTTTAGGAGAAATTTAGAGGTAGATTTGAGAAATATTGATTCCCTCATCTATGCAAAAATTAGAGTGATTGCAATTAAATAAATTCCTAATTCAATAAAAATATCAATGGTAGTTGGAATCTAGAAATAGAAAATAAAGGTGGAAAGCCCTAAGTTTTATTGCCTAATTTTTAAAAGAAAAAATCACTTGAGGAATCTTGTAGGAATTCCCCTTTGATCCCCAAGAAAAAATGGATCCCTAAGCAATGCAACTTGGAAGAAAATAAAAAACTTGAGTGCAATCTACTTCTTAAGGTGGAGGGTGAACATGTTAATCCCCCCATATGAACACATAAATCATCAAGGGAAATACATTTAAATAATTCCTCAAAATGGGAAATTGTTCCATTTAAATAAGGTGAGGACAAGAAAAAATGAAAGGTAACAAACCCGAACTCAAGGATGATGATGTGGTGAAAGAAGTTGATTTGATAGATCCAAGATGGTGACATTCATGGCAAAGGGCCATAGACATCACAAACTTCCTCTTTCCTGCATGCTTGCTCCTTCATAAACTCTTTCACTCTCCTCCTTTGACAAGATTGCAAAGGACAACATTTTCTTTCACTTTCCATTGCAATTTACTTTTTTATGCACCTTCTTGCTTTTGCACTTTTCTACACACTCCCCCATAGGGGCACAACATATGCTCTATCATACTTCACCAACCAACAACCACTTCTACATACTTCGCCTAAGAGGTAGCCTTTAGCATCAGTCTAGGACCAAGAATGTATCTTGAAATGCTTCCCAGATAAATGCACACTTATGCATCTAGTTGAAAGAAGGAGAGGCAATAACCCTTAACTTCTCCTGAAGATAATCAAAAGTATCTTTTGGAAGAGCCTTTGTAAAAAAATCAGCTACCTAATCCTTAGTAAGCACATACACTAAACTTCACCTTATTCTCTGCAACTTCCTCTCTCAAGAAATGATACCAAATTTAGATATGTTTTGTTCTTAAATGCATTACTAGATTATTTGAAATATTGATTGCACTTGTATTGTTACATAAGATAGGAATGGGTTTATCAATATGAAATTATGATATCTTTTAATGTTTGCTTCATCCACAACACCTATGTATAGCATGATGTTGTTGCAATATATTCTACTTATATAGTATATAATGGCACTAAATCCTGCTTCTTAATCAACCATGAAACCAACATGATTCCAAGAAAGAAAGCACCACACTTGTACTTTTCTTGTAATATGTATATCCAGATCAGTCTACATTTGTATATGCACTCAAAGAGAAGTCAGTATGTTGAGAATACCATAAGCCATAGTCTAAAGTTCCCTTCTAGTATATGAATATCCTCTTCATTGTTGCAACTTGAGTTTATTTGGGATCTTCTTGAAATTTAGCCACAAGACAAAATAAATGCATGATATTTGGTTTAGTAGCAGTAAGGTATAATAGTCTACCAATCATTGATCTATACTTGCTCTCATCTGCCTTACGAGATTCATCATTCTTGCTTAACTTACAAAGTTAGTAACCATAGGAGTACATACTAGTTTAGAATCCTCAATCCCAAACTTCTTCAATATTTCCTTAACATACTTTGACTATGATATGAATATACCTTTCTTTGATTGAAATATTTGTAGAACAAGGAAGAAATTCATCTCCCCACACATTGAAATCTCAAACTATTTCTACATCTCTTCTATAAACCTCTTGCACATACCTTCATTCCCTCCAGATATTATATCATCAACATACACAACCACAATCAAGATTTTTTCTCCTTCAACTTTTAAATACAGATTGTTATCTACAATACCTTTCCTAAATCCTTGTTGCAAAAAATACTAGTCTAGCCTTGCATACCAAGCTTTGGGGGCTTGCTTCAATCTATACAATGATTTCTTCAATATGCAGACCATATTTGCATCTTCTATCAACTGAAAACCTTTTGATTTTTCAATGTATACCTCTTCTTCCAACTCACCATTCAAGAATACAAACTTCACATCCATCTGATAAAAGCTAAAAACATTTTGATAGCTTCCATTCTTTCCACCAGAGCAAAAGTTTCCTCAGAATCTATACCTTCAACTTTTGAATAACCTTTACATACAAGTCTAGCCTTATTCCTAACAACCTTTCCATCTTCATTCAACTTGTTTTGGAACACCCACTTAGTACCAATCACATTCTTGTTTATCGGTCTTGGGATCAATTCCCAAGTCAAATTCTTCTCTATCCATTCCAAATCTAACTTCATTGCCTTGATCCAATTTTCATTTTTGCATGCCTCAATCACTGTTTTAGGTTCCATTTCAAAAAGTAAACAAAAATTTACATGTTCCTCTATCATAGCAGCTTCTCTCCTTGTCAGCACACCTTTTCTCTTATCTCCAATGATACATGATCTTTTGAATGATTCTTCTACACATACTTAGGAGTCTTAGGGATATTTTTTGGAGCTTCTTCCTCTTCAATTGTCAACTCTTTTCTCTTATCTTCATCCTTTTCTTCTTCAATTCGAGGGGATTTATCAAATTCATATCATTCAATCAGCATTGAACTTTGATGTGGTTCTTCATCCACTTTGACACATGCACTCTCAACAATTTTCTTTAAGTTTTTATTGTAACACTGATAGGATTTGCTTCTTGTAGAGTATCCAAGGAAGATTCCTTCATCAAATCTTGCATCAAACTTTCCTAAGTTCTCTTCATAGATATTCAAATATAACAATTACTTCCAAAAACTTTGAAATATTTCATATTAGGAGGCTTACCATACCCAAAGAATATGTTAAGAGAATCGACATGTTTGAATTTAAAATGTAAGGAATATTTCCTTAAAAAAGGAATGGATCAATTTCACATGCCTAATATAAATCAAAGGCTCTTTCTAGCTAGATTTTAATAGACTATCAAAAGAACATGAGCTTAATTTTTAAGGATCTTTCTAGACATGATGACATTTTGGAAAATAGGATGACCAATTTTAAGATCTAGAGGACTTTGAGGAAATTGGTTACATTAAAAAGAAAACCAAACCCAAGAAAAAGGGGTCCACATTTTTCCAAAATATAAATAGGGTGTGTTACACAGAGGAACAACCAAATAGAACCAACAAAATTTTCTAGGGGATCTTAAATATTGAGGAAAATTTAATCATATAATTTTTAATTCCTCATGAATCAAAACTTTGTTCATGGGGCCATCCACGTAGTATTATTATCATCATCAAAGAATAATACAGTGCATGACAAGGAACCTTAAGTGTGTGCAATTTATTCATTCCCTTTCTAGGAAAATTCAAGGGAAAAAAATTATTTATATTAAGCTACATTACTTGGTTCAAATTCAATTTCATTCCTTTTCGAAGGGAATATTCCTTGCATTTCAAATTCAAAGATTTCTATTATCTTACTTTTAAATTTTGGTTGTTGATTGGCTTGATGAAATCTAAACCATATGTTGTAAATAACTTTGGCACCTTGATAATAAATTGAAACATTTCAGAGAGAAATGGTAGAGAAAAAATCAAGTGGAAAAGGTGGGTGAAGGTTTTTGAAATCTAATGGTTGTGCAGGGGGGACGAGGCAAACTTAGAGGATGGGGACGATGCAAATGGTTTCCCTGGTCGACGTGTGTCCCTCCTTCACTATGCAGACCTTTTATTGGATGATGGGTGTGCAGCTTTGGAGGATGAGTTTGTCTGGTGTGCTCAGGTTGGACCAGGGAGGCTTTTGGGTGTTGCTTCGGGTGTTGTTGGATCTTGCTCAATTGGGGTTATATGTTGCTTCCAATGACATTCATTGATGGGTCCTTTGAAGGTTCTCTCTTGTTTTATGTGCTTGGAGGAGGACATTTTTTCAAACAGAGCGTTTGTTTTGAAGCCCTCTTCTTGGCTTCTCTTGCCCTTTGGAGTGGTGGTTTCTTGAAGTTTCTCTTTGAAGCTCTCCCTTCTTGAGGTTGTTTTTCCAGCCATTTTTTGGTCTCCAAATGGTAGATGGGCTTTCATGCATATTTTTTTGTTTGGAACCTATTGTGGGTCTTTGGCCCCCATTGCATAGTGTGACATTACAACTCAGGTTGGGAGTTTCTCTTTCATAGTTCTCCCCTCTTGTTCAATATTGTTCTTCTTTAGTATATGGGGGATGGTGTCTTGGTCTAACCCCTCTATGGGTTTGAGTTTTTTGTTCTCCTATTGGGAGTTCTTTTTTCCTTCTAGTGCTCTACTTTGTTTGGTTCCATGTTGGGGCTTGTTCTAGGTGTGCCTCAAGAGGTTGTTCTTCAATGTTTATTTTACTTTGGGGGATGTTGGGGAGTAGTTTTTGTCCCTCCCTACTGTTGTTGAACATGTGTTTCTAGAAGGCTTTGAAATATTCTCAGTGTTCATTTTTTGTGACTGGACTCTCTTAGCTGGGTGGATTTCCATGTTTTATTTTCAAACCCAAATTGGAAGGTTGTTGGTGGTCTTGGATGGGTTGGATGGGTTTCTCTTCATGTTCTTCTTTCTTTCCCATGTTGGCTTTTTTAATTTTTCTGTAGGGTATATCTTCGTCGTTCTCTTGTTGTCCTTTTGGCTTGAGTTGTTGGTGGATATCATGTTTCTCCTTGCTACTGGTTGGATATCTCTCTTCTCTTTTCTTCAATATAAGTCTTCTTTTGAGGTGAAGATTACTCCTATTGGGTTGCAGCCCTCTCTTCTAGAGGTAGATTTGGGGATTGTGGACTTGAGGAGGTGCTTTCCTTGGCATTGGTTGTCGATGGTACAGTATCTATTGAGGTGTTGTGCACTCCTATGGAGGTGGATTTGTTTCTTATCTCAGTGTGGTTGCAATGGTGGTAAGGTTTTTCATGATGTATGTTCCTACAGAGAGGAGCTAACTCCTATTGAGGTGGAGTGTGATTCAGCTCTTCCTATGCGGGGATGGTGCAAGAGATTTGATTCTTCTCGTTGGTATGGTTGGATGGCCTCCTTCCTAGTGGATCTTAATGGTATTTGTGTGAGTTGTGGGTACAAGGTCCCTAGTAAAACCCGATATGATGTGAGGGACGTTGGTCCTTGTTTTCTGATTGTGAGTGGGTTTCAGATTCCCCTCTAAACCTATTTTGGGTCCAAGTTCCCCTATTAAACTTGGGTGTGTTTTGGGTTCTAGGTTCCCATTAAAACCTTGCTTGTTGTTTGCAGATCTGGTTTGTCTTGTTGATCAATTGGTTTTCTATTGTTGGTATGTTTTAGGTTGGTTGTGTTTTATTTTTGTGTAGTTGGTTCCTCTTTATGTGGGTTTTGGGTCCCCTTCAAAACCTATTTGTTAATGGTTTCAGGTCCATTCCAAACATGTTTTTCCCAAAATAAAAAATTTGGCACCTTGATGTCTATAAAAGGGTCATTTTTATTCTTTCTAAGGAACTAGAAATTATCGATAACTATGGATCTGTTAATTAAAATCATCATTAATTGGTTTCATTTCACATAAGTCAGTAATATTGCTTGTTTATACTTACAAAGTTGTAATGGTGATACCAATCGAGTCATGTTACACATTGTAAATCACATGTGACTTGTAAGTTTCTTGTCAACATATTTGAAATATCAAAGTATTGTATCATTGTTTAGGTGTATTTTAATCCCTTTCTTAAGTCTATAAGTTTCCTTTGAATATTGATACCATTTATGTGTAATTGTGATTACCTATGGCAAAGCATAAACTAGTAATGGTGTCCATTTTCAAATTCAAAGTGTATGCATGTATTGTTGCTAAGAAAAATATATTTCTAAAACCCTATCTCTTTTCATCCCTTTTTTTATTTTCTTTGAATGTATTTTAAAAGAAACTATCAAAGTTATCAATAATTCTTGAAATCTTTTTGAAATAACTTGTGATATGCACATAATCAAGATGGCATTGTGTTAAATTTTCACCTATGTTTTATAAATTCATCTCAATATGAGGATTCTTCAACCATAAATTCCCTCATGAAACATTATCCACATTGAACTATTGAGTTACCTTGTTAGGCAAGACTTAACATTTGAATCCTTGGGTAGTCAAATTATGTTTTAGAATTTTTTTTTTGTCAAGAGAGGTAAATTTATTTGTTAATTTTAACTAGATTTTTATTTGCATACAAAACATGTCAATAGAAGTGGCACTAGGAGGGCCGAACTTTTCAAATTAGAGTCTAGAAGAGTTCTTATTAGATATCAACCTAATGAATCTAGAGTTGAGTTTCTTGAGTTAAGAGATACAAGAATATTTTAAGAATTCACAAAGTGAAGTCTAAATTTAGAATTTGTTCCAATAAATTTAAATTGTATTGCTCCTCCTACAGTTCCAATGGCATTCTTCAATGTGAATTCTTCGATCCAATTTTCATATATCATGATCTATCAAAGAATCCTAAAAATATTTTCTCTAATTATAACTTCTACAAATATGTAGAGGATCATCTCCAACATTTTAAAGATACATATTTATGTGCACTAGTTTAACATGAAGATGTGGTTTGTCATCTATTTTCTTATATGTTGGCGAGAGAATCTTATGACTATTATATTAATATTCAAATAACTCTATTTCAGTTGGGATTTAATGTAATATTCATTTTAGCTTAGTTTCAAATCCTTGTAGATGCAACAAGATTGTATCATCAATTTTCAAAAAATATAGTAAAGGTGAAGGATAGTTTATAACTAGATTTAATGATAGGTTTCAAAATATATATTCTTGGTTGAGCACCTAATGTGGTTAATGAAAATGCTACATTATTAGTGTGTAACTGCTTTAGACCTTTTGATGTCCATGTTTGTGAAAATAAGAGTTCATGTTAATCTAAGTTTACCTCAAGCTTACATAAAAGTAGTTAAAATTTACCAAATAAATGGGATAGGTTGGTTATCATGGTCCTCTTACAAACATAGAAATCCATGTTCAGTGCCTAATCAGATGAAAAGAATCAATGGAGCACTTTCCAACCATATGCATCTATTAAATCATGTGACATCTATTCCCCAAATAGGAAATGATCAATCCTTGGTTTTACATCTTGGTCTTGTGATTACCAAGGTTCATCCTGATTTAACTTCATTTTCTCCTCAATATCAAAGATGAATTGATAGAAAAATATCAATAAGAGGATGATATTAAATATATTTTTAGTTAGATGAAAAGGTTGACTAATGAGGTGACTCGCCTCAAAAATCAAAACATTTATTTGAAAAATAATCAAAACCAACAAAATAGAAATCAAAAACCTCTCAAGCCAACTATAACATAGAACGCTCAACTAAACAATGAAGGGTTTATGTCACCCCTACACTACTATGGACAACATAAATTTAGACCTCCTGCAATGGTGAACCTGATATAAGTATCACTCAACAATTGGTGTCGTATTCATAATACAAGTGCTTGCACTAAGATAGATTTTCCTTAGTTCAAAATAGCTTCTTATATTTTCTAAAATGAGGTCTTCAATCATCAAATTTTTGAATTTAACACTTCTTCTAAAAGAGAGTTGGTCCCCATGGGCTATGAATCAACAATTATGTTGTAAATATATGCTTTCCATACAAATGATAAAATGAACCAAAATAAGAAATAGATGAAGTGCATTCCTTTCATTAATTTCAAAAAGGTCATAGTTATAATTTGAAGAGAAGCAATCACCCTAAAGAACCTTTAATAACTTCAATTCCACCAAGAAATTTCAAGTGCACCTCTAGACATACATTCAATTAATAATCCAAACCACCGAACAAAATTCACAACCCACTACTAGTTTCCAATCTTCAGTACAAGTAAAATTGAAACTCCTAATTCAAATAAATTGAATAGTTATATTTTGAGGAGATTAAGAATATAATGATTAATTTTCCGCCACTAGAGCTATTAAGGATGTCTATGATTAAAAACTATTTCCTAAAATCTTTGGAAGAATATTCTTAAAATAAAATACCATCAATCAAAGAGACATCTCCAAAAGACCAAGCATCTAAAGTAAAAGAGAAAAATCCTATTTAGATAGTTGAAATGTAGGTAGCTAGTATAAAGAGAAAATTGAGTCTCCTTTTCTTCTTACCTTGAGAATATTTGGAAAGAATCTACATAATTTCTTGGTAGATTTGGGTGCCTCAACAAATTTCATGACCTTTTCTATATGCCAAACATTAGGTCTTACTCCAACAAAATATTTCAAAAAAATTATTGAGTTAGATAAAACTAAAGTGAATGTCATAGTTGAATTAAATCATATCCATATACAATTAGCTTATAACCCTAGGGTTTGACATTACATTTGCATACAAGTTGTGATTATTCATGAAGCTTGTGGCATGATTTTGAGTAGAGATTGGTCTAAAACATTGAATGGATATGTAGAAATTTATTTGTTCCATATGTGTTTTCCATGGAGGGGTATCCTGAATAAAATCAAAATAGATAGACAACCAAGAATTAAGCATATAATAATTGAGTACAATCAAAACAACGAAATATTATATTCTAAAGTGGAATCCAAAGTATATGGGAAAAATTTATGAATATATCAAAATGAATAAGTCTTCATGTACCATATCAACTACAATAATGATATAAATATTACCCTAGTCATAGATTTTTTATAGAATCATATTATGATTCCTCATCAGATGAAGAAGTGGAAAATTTTGAAATCTTCCAAATATTGCTTTCAAGATTTTCAAGTAGCCAAAAGGATCAAATTCTCATGGAAGATATTTTCTTACAAAATTGGTGGAGTACATAACTTGGCTCATTTTGAGTTCACTTATTCTCTTTTCCTTATAGCTATAATCCATGGTAAGGAAATCTATACAAAAGTTAATGGCCAATTTGTTAATAATCCTCAACTAATACAGAATATATTTGTGCAATCAAAAGGACCTGAAGTAGTCAATCCCATCCAACAAAGTGAATTGACTAGAAATAAAGTGAAAATACTAGAGATAATAATTCCAATTTATAAAAATGAAAGACACAAGATTGTCAAAAATCTCATCCAAGAGGATGTAAAGCTAGATATGGGCACTTAAATTTGATGGATCTAAATTGAAGCAAGGAGATCAAGTAGGATTTGAATTGGTTAGTCCTCAAGGTAAATATTTCCATGTTGCTTATAGATTATGGTTTCACTATAATAATAAAATAGCAGAATATGAATGTTTAATTCATGGAATTTTATCAACCCTAAAAAAGTGTTAAGATGTTACAAGTTTTAGGAGATCTAGATATTGTTGTTAAACAAGTAAAAAATAAATATTTTTTTTCATTATAAGAAATTTTCTTTTTATAGTAGATTATAGGATTTGATTGAAGTATTTTATGCTTTCAAAATTCAATATATTCTTAGGAATTTCAATCATAGAGTTGATGCACTGACTACTATAGCTAGTACCATAGAACCCCTTATTTTCTTAGGATTGAAAATTTTCTTGATTGAACTGGTATCTATTACTTCAATTCTTGATAATATGAAAGACTTCCAAGTCTTTGAAGATGATAAAAATATCTTGAAATTCTTTACCAATTCTAGAGAATTTGAAGCTCAGGTTATTGAGAAGAAGATAGAGAGGAACTTGAGTTAGAAGAAGAAAATGGTATCCTTAATCTGAAAACCAATACTATTCTTAATGGTTTGATTGAACTTGAAACATTTTTTGGAATAGATCAATCAATAAAACCAAAGGATATCCCCAAGTCTAAAGGTGGTAAGTATGAGCCTTTCAATATAGCACATGAAACTAATCTTCAAAATTTCCTAATTGGTAAATTATGCTCACTAGAAGAAAAGGAAGGTGATGATAAAGCATTAAAATATTATCAAAATTCAATAGAAATAAGTTATGAATATTTGAAGATATGTGATACATCCATTATATCACTCACATTGTTCCATTAAATCCTATGTACTCAAACCTTTTAGACAAATATAGAGCCTCGTTAATCCACTCTTGGAGACTTTGATTTTCTAGGAAGTGAAGAAATTGTTGTTAGCCAAAATATTTTTTGTAGTTTGGCACTCAACATGGGAAAAAAATTGGTGCTTGTAAGGAAGAAAATTGAGTTATTTTAAGAATTTAAATAAGGATTCTAAAAAGGATAATTATCCTTTTCCTTCATTAGATGAATTCCTACATAGTGTGAATGGGTCACAAATTATGTCCTTTTTGGATGGATATTCATTTTATAATCAAGTTATGGTGAATCATGAAGATAGGTTAAAGACTTGTTTCACCACTAAGTAGGGAACCTTTTCCTACAAAAGAATTACCTTCAAGGGATAATCAATGTTGGTGCTACATTTCAACAAGCAATGGATATAGCATTCAAGGACTTGATAGGTAAATGTATAATCATATACATGGATGATGAGGTAATCATGTGATAGATTTGAGAAGAGTATTACAAATATTTCAAGACCATGGGATATATTTGAATCCAAAGTTATGCATATTCAGAGTCTCAGGAGAAAATTTTCTTGGTCACATTATCTTAGAAAATTGAATCTCTATAGATCCAAATAGAATTAATTCAATAATGAAGTTACAATTACTTGCAACAAAAAAGAGCTAAAATCATATTATAGCAAGATCATTTTTTTCAAAAAATTTATCACTATATTTATAGAGATAGTTAGACCTTTGAATATGATGTTGAATAAAGATGCAAAGACTGAATGGACACCTAAAGCCATAACAACCTTTGAAGAAATTAAGAAATCTATATATAATGCTCTATTTCTAAGTAGTCTAGACTACACCAAGCCATTCTATATTCATTTTCCTCAAAACACACACACACATAGTCATCCTTAGAGGAATGAGGCCAAATAAGCAAATCCTATTTATTTTATGAATGCACTATTTGAAGATCCAAAATTAAAGTATCCAAATGTGGAAAAATAAACATATGATTTGGTAAGATTTGCTAAGAATTTTAGACATTATAACCTAAGAATCCAATTGATTATTGGCATGCCCGATTCAACAATAAAGAAACCATTAATGCAAAATGAATTGTGATAAAGGAGAGAAAAATGGATCACAACCCTCCAAGAATTTCATATGGAAATTACTCCAATAAAGTTAGTGAGAGGCCAAGCATTAAAAAATGATTGTAGAAACAAATCCAAACTTGAAAAATCATCAATATAGTATAGAAATGATCTCAAAGGATGATTGGTATGTTGATATTATTAAATATTTTTTGAATAAAAAATATCCTTCAAATTTGAAAGCCTCACAATGAAGAGCATGGAGATTGGAAATTTAGAGTTATATGATAATAGGAGTACTTTTCAAGAATTAAAATGCAATTTATTTGATATTCCTAAATCGTGTTGAAGTAGATCAAGTGTTAAAATAATTTCACGATAAATTTGAGACAACCCATGGATCATATATGGTGATAATGCATTCGATTTTAAAGGTTGGGTATTAGTGGCCCATCATTTTCAAAGATACTTAGAACTACATGAAGTATTGCCATACTTTCTATATTTCTTCAACCAAGGGATGAATGTATGCTCAATCATTTCAGCGTGTAATGGAAATGCACCTATTCACACAATAGTGTTTAGACTTCATTAGTTTGACTAATCCACCATCATCATTTGGACATAGGTATGTGCTAATAGTAACTGATTATTGTACTAGGTGGATAGGTGACCTACAAAAAAAAATTTACACCACTAATTTTGGTGAGCTAACCCTAATGGAGCCCAACCTCATAGGTCTCAAATATTCTAATTATAGAGGCTTTATTGCTAAAATTTCTAAGGAATTTTATTTGTCATATTTTCAAAGTTTAACCTTCCTAGAGTACCTTTCCCCCTAAAACCCTAACCATTTACCTTAATTTTTCTTTTGGTGCCAAATTTGTTACCTTTTCAACCTTCCCCTTACCTAGGTACCTCAAAACTTGGATCATCGTTGACTCCAAAATTAATTTATTTTCACTTACTTTATTGAAGTTAGATTTGCAGCCTTACTTCTACCTAGGTACTTGTTCCTTATTATTCTTGAACCCTAAGCTGTATCATTTCCTTAATACATATTTTTTGATTTATGCATTTTTTCATCACCTTACCTAAGTATTTCATCCCTAGAATCCTCAAACCTCTACACCCAATAAGATCCCTTCATACATCCTATTGAAAGCAGAGTTTCAGAATCACCCTTTTAATCTAGTACCCAATATACTTTAGGGAAATTTCTATCCTAGAATACCATCTAAGAGCTTGTATGCACATCCAATATCTTTTATTTTCTCTAATAAAAGTACATAAAACTATATCTTATAGAAAAAAAAAACACAGTTTTAATTTTACCCATTAATCCTTAGAGGAAAGAAATGTAGTTTTTAGATCTAGGATAATTTCAACAACATAACATGTAAAATCAACATGTAAATAATAGAATAGACAGAAGATAAGGAAAACATATATATGTGTGGAAAATCGTTTTAGGTAAAAATCCCCACACTCCAAAGCATAGAACCATTGTATTATTAGCAACACAACCAGTTGCAATATAATTGTAGGTCATAGCCTTATCATGGAGATTGCATCTCCAATTTACATTGAATATTACATCTTGCTCTTCTAGAGAAAATCCGATAGCATAACCCTTGTTGACAAAGCTTCTCTCATCATCATGAAAAATGACTAAGTCATTAAACATTTATCTATCTCCAATATGGGTCCCTAGGGTTTCTATGTGTCATCTCCATAATCTTTGAATGCATGCAAACAATAATAGAGAACATGCATTTGTCTTAGCTATACATAAAAGCATCCTACCAATCATGCACTAACATGCATGAACATGCAACCAATATGTAATTGCATGCAACCACATGCAATATTAAATTCACCATATATCATGCAACAATAAATTTAGGCATCCACCATGAGAAAATCAAGTCAACTACCAAATTTGAACTCATCTGAGACTCTTAGTCACTCTGGGTGACAACTTAATCTTCACAAAGCATCTTTCCCTTATGATCTTTGGTCCACAAGTTAAATTGATGCCACATGGAGTCATGGCACACTTTCTTAAGGTTTCTCACAACATTATTTTCTCAAAATTCCCTCATGATGATAAGTATCACCCTTCCTTGCTCTTTGAGCTCATACAAAGGAATATGCCAACAACAGGTCTCAAAGCTCACTACACACCGACAATTGGCATCCAAGCATTCCTCCTAGAAATTTTACAAATTCCTTTCCTTGGAATGAGCATTCAAGTGACAAGTGGCACTCTCCCATAATAGTGGTTGACTAGTTAACATGCCCCCTACAAAATAGGAAAATTCCAACTGGGTCCCACTTCCTAGAAAATATGAGAAGCTTAATTCTTCATTTCCCAACATGGAAAATACTCCTATAAAATAGGAAAAAAAATTGAGACACTAATTCCCAACATTCTCCCACTTGTTGAAAACCTTCCAAGAGTCCATGAATCCAACAAAAACAAACTGCAAGAGTTGAATCGATGAAAAATATCACTATCATCCATACATGCAACCACATAAATTTTCAACTATGCTCTCATGCTCCAACGTGAAATCTACACCAATATCCAATATTTTGACCATATTAGGAAACAATTCCTATCATCCTCCAATCTCCCACCCATGGAAGAAAAGGAAAAATCCAAGGTGTATATGCACCAATCCAAAGAACACAAGCATCAAATCCAACTAATAGAAAAGGCTAAATGATAGTGTCACAACTCCATTGTGCTCATGAGCTATCAAAAAACTCCAAAAAAGTAACCAAAACACAACCCAGAAGCTAAAGAGTCCTCTAGAGAATAAGATAAAACATCATCCAAAACACCAACCAAAAAATTGGCTACTCACATTCAACTAATAAACACATGTGACCAAAATAGCACCCACAACAAATCTTAATCCATCCATTCAACCATGCCTCAAAGGTATCCAACATTAGTAAACTTATGCCAAAAACATATCCAACTCATAAACCACAATCACAAGCTCCAAGTATCAAGCAGTCGATGAAGGAAAACACCTCTAGGAACTCCCATTGCATGGGTAATGTTTAGTCTGATACATCAAGGCATATTGAGTCTACCAATAGCACCACCAGAGGATGTATCCATGCAGTATCAAGAGCCATCCACAATGAAATGCACAACCTACAACCAACTATTGCAAGTACACCTCTCACAACAATTCTCCAAATCCCTCCCATGTTCTCCACATCTAACAAAGGATAAAGATAAAGGAACCCCCATGACATCACCCAAAACCAAGTGACAACATATGACCACAAACCAGTTATCACCATAGCTCCTCTCATGATTTCTAATCTAATAACATGTGAATTTGAACATCCCATGAAGAACACCAAGACCAAAGAGAGAAACTTTTCACATCATACACATGTAGAATGTCCTTTTACATACACCTCTAAATGTTGAACTATGTCAAGAATGTTCTCCACACCCCAAAATAAAAGCCCCAATAACACCCATCCTATATTATCTCAAGATATCAAACACAATAGATGTATCATGTAACCACATTGATGTAAGCTTCTCAAACCAAGAAGATGAAACTATGCCATTTCCCATTTTAGGAAATTGTCCCACTACCATCTCCTCAACTCGTCATAAATGACATCACAATGTCAACTCATATGCTCAAGGAGATAACCATGCTAAACATCTCTCAAAATTGAATCCTCCAAAACCATCTGATCGTACCTCAAGATTCATATCTATGAAATAGAAGCAAAATACCTAAAAGGAACAATAGGATATTCCTTTCAAGTAACAAACCATTGAGTAGACCAAGAGTTGGAAATGGAATGCTCCTCAACGATATCAAAGTCATCATGACTCATCCAAGAGAAATCTCCTCACAGGTTTTTTTTGAACTCACATTCAATCAAGGTGTAGGCTCTTCAGACTTTCAATTGAGATCTCATCAAGAGTATCCATCTCAACACACATCTCCCATCATAGGAGAACACTAAGTCTCACCTAAGTCTCCATGTATTCATGAGTACCAAAAAAATATTAACCCATGCTAAACTCCAAATACATCAAAGCATTCTCATGAAGCTATCAAACACATGACCAATGCACTCAATACAAAGAGAACTCTCCAAGCCACTATCAAATCTCTAATAAACCAAAATAGAAAAAGGAACCTATCATGAAATAATGAACTAAACATCCTCCTTAGGATATCACATGCTCGAAGTGAACACAATATGGTCTCAAGAGAGATGTTTCATGCCAAAACTCTAATCTAGAATCAAGAGTATATCATGGCATAGTAGCACAATACACTAAACCAACAGTAGGTCTATCAAGCATCACCAACACCCTGACCAAAGACTCTAAGATTCATCCACAACTTCAAGATGTTACACTCATCTCCAATCTCATGGAGATTACCATCTCAAAATAATTTCCATGAAAATACGAAAGAACTCTTTGGAAGCAACAGGATCTAAGAGTTGCTCTTTCTAGTAACATCTGCAACACTAAAGAAGATCATCCATCACCAAGTGATGAATCCACAGTCACTGCTAAAGCTCCCATTGAACAATGATAAGCTCTCCAAGCATCATGACCATCCATTTCCTAATATAAAGATCCTCCAAATCCACACACTCACATGTCTATCTGACAATAATATCAAGTAGCACCAAGATCTCTATGGCAAGGAAATACACCATCACAATCACACAAGCTCACACAAATTAGTGTATCGAAGCTATCCATGACATAGTGATAAACATGCTATATGTCCTATAACTATCCAGGAACTCAACTCCATCCATCCTCTCATCCCTAAGCAACAAACCAATGCACAAATGGCCACAAACAAGGTCAATTGATACAATCTTCAAACACACTGAAACAACCTCATGGATATAGAAAGCTCAAATCTGAGTTCTCCCACTACAACCAAAAGGGTGGCCTACCCACATGACAACATAACTCATAGATCCAAACAATTTAAAATGCAAAACCATCATCACACTAGTAAAATAAAACAAAGATATCAAAGAGGATAATCATGTAGACATCACTCAAGCACATATCCGATTTGCTAATCAAGTCCACATCAAGCACCATAGTCTAGGAACCCATCAAGCATCCACCACAAAAAATTTGAGTGACTAACCATGTGCCAACATCTCCATGCAGAGAAGAAAAAAAACCTCATCTCACCATGAATGAAGCATGCATGCAAAGCTATAACTATCTTTCATCCAAAATCATCCATGATCCAAAAAATAGTTTTTTGCAAATCTACAGAACCGCAATTTTTTCTTTGATTGTGCAAAACCTGCAAAGGAACTGTGTTTTCCAACACCCATGAAAATACACATCCACTTAACATTTGGAAGACCCAAAGGTCAAAAAGAAAACATAACAATTTAATCCAAAACAATAGATTTTTATGAAAATGCATCACCATAGATTTTTTAAGAAAAATCTATAAAACCCTCATATCCAAGGAACATGATCTGAGCCATGCATGTACAAACATCCACCGAGAAAATAGTGGTTTAGGAACTCTAGGCCCATTTGTAGGCCAACTTCACCACCATCATGCACATGCTTTTGAGAGAAGTTAGGCTATTCTAGAAGCTTCCAAATCATCCAATGATCAACTCCATAGCCTACATGCAATAGGGACAAAAAAAGTAGTTCCTTTCAATACTGAGAATGTTACACCACAATTGTGTAATTACTATTTACTATTACTATGTAGAGTAAAATGTGAATGTAATGTGAATCCAATGGATGAATAAATTGTGTGTGCACTTTTTTATCACTACTTAAGAATGAATGTCATCTCATTTAATGTTATATGAAGGAATACATTTATGTGTCGGGATGAATATTGTTTTGATATTCTAACTTTGGATATGTAATGTATTTATTACATATTTTGTAAACAATTGACTACCATGTACATGTGTTAGTGTTTACAAGTACATGTTCAATTCCTCCAGGTGGAGTGGAAGTATCACCCAAGGGAAGGTCTTGATCGGGTAACCAATATTGAAACCTATCTAACCTTACACACACACTTGATTAGAACAATTGAGTCAGGATAATAAGTGGAACGTTAGTAAGTCATCCTTAGTTGTTATGTCTGCTTTAGTAGAAGTCCAACTTACTATTGTATGCATCGCTAGGAGTTGATTATTTGATGAGCTTATAATTTCCTTCTTGTTACCATGCTTGGATTGATATTTGGAGCATATTGGGTATGTGTATACGTACACACTTGCATGGTGATGATAGACTATATACACACCAAGGAATGCACACATGGGGGTACATGGGAAGACGTACCTATGCATGCTCATGCATGAGTTGCTTATGTGAATAGAACTATCTGATGGAACCACTGGCATGGTTTTTTATAGGTATAGACATATTGCTTGTAATCTCATATCGAACACCATGGTAATTTTGGATTAGTTTGATAAGTGAATCAAATGTATATATGTGTCTGTGTGTGTATGTATATGTATATGTATACATGTATCCATACACACGTATGGCAGCAAATGGCTATGTCCATGCGAATGTATCGATACATGTACACATACACATACATGTATATAGCAATGTATATATATAATATATGCATACATACATACATACATACATATATATACATATATATACATATATATATATATACATACATACATACATATATATATTTGTGTATATATATATATATGTATATATATATATGTATATGTATATATATACATATGTATATATATATGTATATGTATATGTATATGTATATATATATATATGTATATGTATATATATATGTATATGTATATATATGTATATATATATATATATATACGTATAAGAATATACAATTGATATGTTAATATGACAATTTGATTTCTAAGTTAATATACTCTTTTATATATCAATTATATATACATGCCTTATTGCTTTATGATAATATAAATATACACATTAACATATATATATATACATATACGTATATGTGTGTGTTTGTGTGTTCATATTTAATATATATATATACATGTATATATATATTTATATATATACATGTATATATATTTATATATATATACATGTATATATATTTATATACATGGTGATTTCATTTAAACATAATTCATTATGATATCAACTATGTCAAACAATGAATGATAGTTGATTATTATGCAAAATATAATGGCTAGAGAGTCGATATTCATGGGTGACTTAATAGCTAAACTCTTGGAAATGAATATGATTCTATTGATAATCCAATTTATAAGTCTTTGCTTTCATTCTTTAAATTGCAATCTGCTTTATCATTTAAGTTGATATTGAAGAAGTCAACGCTTTATTTCATCTTGGACTTGGTCAAAAAACAAACCATGAATTGTTGTAACTATTAAACAGCTATTGAATGTTCCAAACAATTGATGACTTTGTCAAAATGAAATGAGTTTATGAGTCTACACTCAACAGGGAATAAGTTGATGCAAATAGGGGTGGCAAGCTTTGGTTATTGACTATGTCTCTCCCTAGTTAAATCGTGCCACATTTTTGTTCTACTTAGCATAGAAGTCTGCAGTTTTATTTCATCACATGGAAGTTGATTTATTCTTAAAATTGATGTCATGAATTGGGTTGATCTATTGGTAATCAAGCTGAGTATTTTCTTACTCATTTTCCACCTTTCTAAGTTGTGATAGTGGCATTGTTGTGCATGTGTGCAACTGCCATTTTCATGCCTAGACTATAGGCAGAACAATTGCTTGTTTGTTGTATAAAAAGCAACAAAGAATTCTTTGTTTGGGACACCTCATTTTCACTATTTTTTGAGTTATTTCTTGTGCATCATATCTACTTTTAGAGAGCCTTTCCATCTGCAATATTCTGATCATTTGTGAGGCAGAGTCTTGTGATTTTAGAGAGAAGTTTTAGTTGTCTTTTAAGAAGGAGAAATAGCCAACTTGAGAGATAAGAAGTTGTTAGTATTTTTGGAAAGAGTTGATGTTCTAAATGAGTTGTGACTACAAATAGTTGAATTTGGAAGCTATAATACAAGCATGGGAATATTCTTCTATTGATTATTATATTTTCTTGATTGTGCTATGTTTTGAATGATTGAACTAGCCTTGAAGATACTTAGATAAAAGTAATGGTTACTTTGAAACAAAAGCAGAATCTATATGCTTTGTTTGTAAGATGTTTGTAAGTACTCCATGATAGGAGAGACTATTTTTCTTGGGTATTAATATAATATACATTTGCAGTCAAGGGTAAAGGTTATGTTTATCATAGGTATTGTTATTATACTAGATATGATTAAAACATAGACAAGCTTAGGGTATGCTCAATACTAGATAGTTGTTTATGCTAGTTGGCTAGTAGGTTACTCCTAGGAATTTTTTTTCCAATGAAGGGAGGGAACTTGTACTTTATTTATTGAGTTGTATTACCTTAGGTTATGTTATTGAGATCTCAATTATCTTGGGAAGTAGCTTGCTAGTGGAGAGGGATTACCTAGGCATACATATAATGGCCTCGAGTTAAAACAATCTTGCTATAGTGTATGTGAATGGTAGACCTTCGCTTGATTATACTGAGTGAGAACACTTTGGCCAAAGTAGTGGGGATGTTTGATGACTCCACTGTAGATAGTGTGTAAGTCGAGACTCCACTATCAGTTCACTATGTCTACTTAAATGCATGAAGGGTACCTAATGTAGGTTATAAATCCTAGTCATGTTTAATACAACACTAAGCTCATAGTGGTATGTCGTATGAGGTTACCCGACCAATACCTTTGTCGAAGGGTTGGGCCATTTGTCATTGACAGATGTGCACGGAACCACATATGGGTTCATGGTTGATGGAAAAGTGTTTGAGTGGTGCTTCTCCTCCTCAGCAAGTGACAGAGGACCAAGGTTTTGAAAGGAGGATTCTTGGACCATCTATATCTTATGTCATAATTCTCATTAGAGCTATGTATGTAGTTTTGTACTTTCTTGGAAAATAATACTTTATGAAGAATTAGAATGGAATGGAAATCCTTACTGTATGTTGTATAGCATCTTTGTTCATATTTTTTCAATAAATAAATAAAAATTATTACAATGGATTGTTACATAATTTCTATTTACTTGCATAGTAAAACTTAATAAATTTACCACAATGAATTTTTAGCATGTTACAGAGAAAAACCAAACACCCAGGATAAGCACATCACTTCATATTTGAAAACAACCCAATTTTATTCATATCACTAGGGAGCCTCTCACAGACACCCAATATGAAAACTTTGTTAAAAGTGACCACAAAGTGTAAAAGCACACAACATGCAACAAGTTTATTTAGTTCTCTAACTAGGAGCTCTAGATAGATTTCATGATCAACTCAAAACTCCATCTTCTCTATCCTTCATACTACTTTTTGTCTCCTAAAAATAAGATCAACTATAGAGCCTCCACTCAAACAAGGATTAATTTCAATCCATTCCTCCAACTCAAATTCCCTCAAGCCTCCAAGGCTATCTCCATGATAAGGCTATGGGCCTGCAATTGTATTGTAACTAGTTGTATTGTTGATTCCTCATGATTTGCCTATAAGGCCTCCATGATTTTCTCTTTTGGAGAAAATATAACAACATAACCCTAGTAGACAAGGCTTCTCTCATCATCATGATAAATGACTAAGTCTTTAACATTTATACATATCCAATATAGGCACCTAGGGTTGCCATGTGCCATCTACATAGTCTTTGCATGCATCAAAATATAATAGAGAACATGCATTGGTCTCAGTTGTCCAAAAATAATCCTACCAATCATACATTGACATGCACAAACATGCAACCAATATGCAATCACATGCAACCATATGTAATATTAAAAATCACCATAAATCATGCAACAATAAAGTTAGATGACCACCTTGATAAAATCAATTCAACTACCAAATTTGAACTCATCCAAGACTCTTAGTCACTCTAAGTGACAACTCAATCTTCACAAAGCATCTTTCCCAGTTTGAGCTTTGGTCCACAAGTCAAATTGATGCCACATGGAATTATGGTGCACTTTCTTGAGGGTCCTCACAACATTATTTTCTCAAAGTTCCCTCATGATGACAACTATCACCCTTCCTTGCTCTTTGTGCTCACACAAAGAAATATTCCAACAGTGGGTCTCGAAGCTCACCACACATTAACACATGGCATCCAAGCGCTTCTCCTAGGAATTTTACAAATTCCTTTTCCTAGAATGAGCACCCAAGTGACAAGTGGCACTCTCCCATGATAGTGGTTGACCAGTCAACATACCCCTTACAAAATAGGAAACTTCTAAATTTGTCCCACTTCCTAAAAAGTAGAAGCTTAATTCTTCATTTCTTGGCTTAGAAAAATACTCCTATAAAATAAGAACTATAAAATTAGACAAAAGGTTGAGACACCAATTCCTAATATATACCTTACCTCTAATCCCCAATTCCCTGCCTTCATTCCTTATATAAATATTTTTGAGTTGTGCATCCCATCATCCCTTTCTTCCAAACTCCACTCTTTACCTTACCTTTGTTAGTGAATTGAATTTCCCCTTATCGATATGTCTCACATTTGAACCTTGATCCTCAACTTGTGGTATGAGTCTTAGGGTATCCCCAACACCCAAAATCTGACACTCCCATTTTCATTATTCATCTCACCTACCTCTAGGCATGATACAAAGTGTCATTAATGTATAGATTTTATGCATAGCTTCTAGAAGTATTCCCTTCTTACCATAAATGTTATTTAATATTTAGGGAATGAATCTATGTACCTCTAGCTATGAAATAGAGAAAATGGCCCTTACCACCATTGATGTATGATCATGATTTCTAAACCCATGAGACCTCTCACCATTATTACATAGGACATTTATAAGGCATAGGAAGAGCATCCTTGTGTCTTTCAAGTATAACCCTACACAAATGGGCATGATTTCTAGTGTGATCTAAAGGAAAACTATGCTCAATAGAAATGGATGGCATTGGCGGTGTACCATTTTAGTGTTCAAGAATATTAATTGAAATATTAAAATTCTTTCCAAGGATATTTAGGGTTCAAATTCTTCAAGGAAGTATTATTGATTCATTACACACACAAAAACCCTAATTAGAGATGTTTCCTTGAGCACTCATGTTCAAGCAACCAAATCTAAGGAGGAAAACCCTTGGATTTTTTAGAGATCAAAGGATGAAAACCCTTTGATTTTACCAATTAGAGAACACACACCCTTTGGTTTATAAGAAAACCTCATATAAATTTCATGAATATTCATGGTTGATAAATCTAGCACAAGTTTATATAATACATTTTGTTTGAAAGTGTAAGAAATGTATTAATATTTGTTATGGATGTTGTAGCAACATAGTTTAATGTAGAACTGGCCTTTGATATATTGATTTTTTTATGATTTATTTATATTTCATGACCCTAATTGGATTCTCGAGTATCAATGAATGCAAACATTTGTAATGAAATTTGGGTTTGCATTATCTAATTTTAAATATTATTAATCTTAAAAGCTATTTTCCCTAAATGTTTAGACAAGGACATTACATTCTTTGAGATGTTTACATGATATAAAATATATATTAGGATTGTAGTTGAATATTACACTAGATCCTAACTATCATCCAAACAAAACCTCCACCTATTTTGGAGTTTTTTATTTGAGATATTTTTTGTGTACTTTGTAGTGGTCCAAGTTTTATCTAATTTTGATACACAATTTGAAAAAAAATTATAGATGCTCATAGGTGACACTATACAATTCCCATTTTAGGACCTTCTAAGAATTCATTATTGCATTTATGTGCTCCTTTTCAATTTCTTTTTTTTTGTACTTCATAGTTGCGTTGTTTGTCTCATTTAATTCTATTTAGAAATGTGTGTTTAGCAATATATAGCCTACTTTTAGCATTTGTAAACCTTTGAAACCACATCCATTAGTGACTTTTGCAATTGAAATTTATAATCATTTTGATTATAAAGTACAAAATCATTTTTTTCCAATGGTTAATCTATTGAATGACAAGGAGGTGTTCTTGTGTTGTCTTCTTTTCGCACTTTCTTTTCTACACTATGGATCAAATAAGAGTTCATCCTGATAGTCCATATAATTACTATGATTGGAAAATCTAAAATGCTAATATTTCTATGAACCAAAGGATTATACAAAACCACAATAGGTCAAAAATTTGAACGCTCACTTATTGAAGAAAAATATTGTTATGGAACTTTTTTTCCAAAGAGAATATTTTTTCTAAGAATTAACCCATTCAACATTAGAAGGGATATAAAAAATAAAGGTGTTTATGACCCTTTACTTAAAAGGTGGGATAATAATGAATATTTTTAATAGATTTATTGCAAGAGAGAAAATATTATTTTTTGATACATTAAAAGTAGCACTAAGGGGGTCAAACCCATAATTACAAAACATTAATAGCACAAAAAAGTGGGGAGATTACAAAAACATTTTTTACAACAAACAAAAACCATCCCCCACTTTGATGTCGAGCCCCTAGCCACCAACACCATTCAACATCCCCACCACCATTGTCAACTAATCCTCCTCCTTGCCACAACACCACCTACACGCTGGAAGTAGCTGGGAGGGCTAACACAAGATTGGGCCTCTCAACCATGAAGGCTCTAGATGTGAAAATTCTATTGCAGTTATTGATTATTAATCTCCTATCTAAATAGATTATTTGACTGCAAAAATTTAATTCACAGCAAATATTGAAAAATAACACAATTGCAACTTCACCAATAAAACCATAAAAAAATATACAAAATAAAGAACACAATACTTTTGGACAAATTGTCCCTAGAAACACCCCAAAGGGAAAACTAGTATTGTAGATGAGGAATTTTATTAAACTTCAGAAAATTAAAAGATACATAAATTGTTTGCCTCTAATTGGCAGAGCTCTGACACTATTCTTCTCCAAAAATTCTTCCCTCAATTTCTCCTACTGAAATTCCATAGCTGCTACCTCCAACACTATCACTGCACCCTAGCTACTACTACAAAACTATTTTCCATCACTGCAAATTTATTTGCTATCATTGCAAATGCTTCGCAAGTGTGTGTTCTCCAAATTCCCATTGATACCCTTTTATACTATTCTCATTGAAAAATCAATGGCCATGATTTAATCTCAATCAATGGCTAAGATTAATTAGACTCTAACAACCCTTACTAACTAGATTCTAGAATTCTCTAGAGGAATCAATTAATTAATTACATAATTATCTAGACAACTAACTCCTTTCTAGAAGTCTCTAGAAAAAATCAAATAATTAATTAAATATTTATTGGGAATTGAGACACTTGTCCAAGCTACTAAAATTAACACTCCCTCTTAGTGAGGAAGGTGTTCTGCATGACACCCAACTTATCTCTAAAGAAGATGAATTTCACCTTCCCCAATGCCTTGGTCAAAATGTCTACTACCTACTGATCTGTAGGTATATACTGTAGTTGAACAATCCCTTGTTGTACATAATCCCTGATGAAGTGATACCTAATGTCTATATGCTTAGACCTATCATGAAACACCGAACTCTCAAAAAATTTGATGCAACTCTGATTGTTGCAGTGTATTATGATAGTCTCAACCCTCTAACCAAACAAGGCTACCAGCAACTTTCGAAGCCATATCACCTCACATGTCACCATGCTAGTTGCTATGTATTCTACATCTATAGAACTCAAAACCATAGACTTCTGCTTCCTACTATACCAAGAGACAACTCCTAATCCCAAGCTAAAGCAACACCCTGAAGTGCTTTTCTTGTCGGTTGTACTACCTACCCAATTTGCATCAGTATAGCCTATCAACCCAATACCATCACCATGAACATATCTGATCCCATACTCAATTATACCACACAAATACTGCAACACATGCTTTGCTGCTATCCAATGCACTCTCTTCAACTCAACCATGAACTGACTAATAGAGTTTACTAAAAAGGATATATCTGGCCTGGTGTTGACCAAATACATGAGAGATCCAATCAACTGCCTGTATAAGGTGGGGTCTACATCCTTCTCCCTGGATGAGTCTACCTTCTTCTAGTTCATGATCATAGGAGTAGACATGGCTCTACAATCTTCCATCTTGAACCTCTTCAATATTTTGATGCAGCATTTTCCTTGTCCAAGGAAAATCTCTCCATCTATCTACCATACCTCCATGCCTAGAAATTAGTGCATAAGCCCATAATCCTTCATCTCGAACTCTAATGCAAGGTCCCTCTTACACTCCTCTATGAGCCCCAATGAACTTGTTAAAAACAAGTCTTCCACATATAGAACAAGAATAAGAACCTCATCCTCAACCATCAAGTAGTAGAGGTTAGCATCCGCTTCACTCTTCACGAATCCCATTCCCTACAAGTATCTATCAATATGCTCATACCACACCCTAGGAGCTTGCTTGAGTCTGTATAATGCTCTCTTCAATCTACACATGTGGGTTTCATTGTTGTGTGCTACAAATCTCTTTGGTTGTTCTATTTACACCTCCTCTTTCAATTCACCATTAAGAAACATTGTCTTGACATCCATTTGATGGATTTTCCATCCCATATGTGTTGCAAGTGAGATCACAGCTCGTATAGAAGTATACCTAGCCACTAGAGCGAATGTCTCCTCATAGTCAATTCCCTCCTTTTGAGAGAATCCCTTGGCCACAAACCTTGCCTTGTATTTCTTGATGCTACCATATGCACTGTTCTTGATCTTATAGATCCAGTGTGATCCAACCACTACCCTAACCGTCGGTCTAGGGACAACCTCCCACACATCGTTCTGCACTATTGAGTTATATTCCTCAACCATCGCATCTTGCCACACCTGCTATTGTGTGGCCTCCTAATAGCTGGAAGGCTCACTATCCACTAGCTGACTAACTAATTCCATATAGTCATTATACCTGGTTGGTTGTCTCCACTATCTACTACTCATCCTAGGAGCTCCCACAATCTACTGAGTACCCCTATGTGTCTGTTGGTTCCTGCTACCAACTGTAGATGGTGAATTATCAACCCCTACATCTTCTTGATGCATCTATTGTATCTATTGCATCTCTTGCTCCATACTTTGTGAACTCTCAACACCTAAGCCTGTGCGTGTACTAGTAACTGTAATCGAGCTTCGTTGCCCCTGATCTGATTGAACGATCCTTGGAGCTTTTGCTAGCTGCTATTTCTAATCATCTGCTTGCTCTTTCTCATCATCTGCTAGAAAATATTTGGAGCTCCTAAATGTCTTGTCCTCCATGAACTTGACATCACACCTAACTACAGTCCTCCTGGTCCCTAGAATAAATATCCAATATGCCTTTGAGGTTTCACTGTACCCCACAAAGTACCCTTTCTCTGCAGTCTAATCTAACTTGGAATGTGTGGGCCCTAGAATGTGACAATACGCCAAACTCCCAAATATCCTACAATGGCTAACATCTAGCTTCTTCCCTGAGAACACCTCCTCTGGTATCATCTTTCCCAATAACTTATGTGGAACCCTATTATGTATGTAAATTTTCGTACTGCATGCCTCTGCACATAAGTAACATGGCATATCCTAGTCATACAACATAGCCCTTACTGCCTCTTATATAGACTGATTCTTCCTCTCAGCAACCCCATTTTGTTGTAGGTTGTAAGGAATAGTCCACTCTCTCTTGATTCATTCCCTAGTATAGAACTCCTGGAACTCTTTCCCTTTATACTTGCCTTCATTGTCTGATCAAAGAACCTTTATCTTCTTGCCTGTCAAATTCTCCACAAGAGCTTTGAACTCTTGGAAATGACTGAAAACCTCATCCTTGGTCTTCAAGAAGTATATCCAAGTCTTCCTAGAGAAATCATCTATAAAAGTAACAAAGTACTCATATCCTATGAGAGACTTCATCGACATTGGTCCACATATGTCGAAATGTACTAGATCAAGAACACCCTTGGATCTGGTGTCACTCCTTGGAAAATTTTATTTTGCAAACTTCCCTAGTACACATCCCTAACACACATCATCATGCTCTGTGCTCACCTTTGGAACACTTGTCACTATCTCACGAAGAAATTTAAGTGCTCCATGATGTATATGGCCCATCCTCCTATGCCATATCTCTCCTTGATCTCTAGAATTATTGTTGTTCATCAGTGCCTTATGAGTATCAAACTTTAACTTGTAAAGTAGACCACTCCTAACTCCAATAGTTGTGGGTGATTTCCAATCCTTATGCTTGATTAACACATTTTCCCCTCTAAAGAGTACATTGTAACCTTTATCCTGAAGGACGGATATAGAAATTAGATTCATACCCAAGCTTGGCACATGCAACACATCATGAATGGGAATCTTCTTGTCATTCTCCCTCTGAAATAGAATAGTCACTTTCCCAACTAGAATGATTTTGGACATGTCCCCATAGAAATTTGTATCCTGATGTCCTCTTTATAACTAGAGAAGTACTCTCTAACTCCTATCATATGAAATGATACCCCGTTATCTATATACCAAACACCTTGTGAGGTTGAGCTAACCATACAAGCTATGAGAGTGAACTCATCCTCCATTCTACTAGAGAGCTCATCTGCACTTGTTGAAGCTACCATCTGCTTCTTTCCTTTCTTTCCATTCTTCTTTCTTTCTGGGAAATTGCTGACATAGTGGCCAAACTCGTGATAGCCATAACACTTGATCTTAGACAATTCCTTATTCTTCTTTTCACCTTGTGGATTTGATCCTTTTCTAGACCCCTTCTTCGCTTTCCCTTTACCTACAAGGACAACATTTTCCCGTTCTGCCTAACTTTTCTGACTCTTGTTGGTTCCACTGACAAGACTAAGTTTAAGCTCCTCTTGAGTGAAGTCACTCCAGAGTCAATCCCAACTTGGTAAGGTGTCTTGTCCATTAATAACTTGAACAAAGACATCCCACTACTTAGTAAACCCATTTACGACTACTCATACTAGCTCCTTCTTATTTGGTTTATCTCCAATAGCTGCCAACTCATCTTTGACACGTCTGAGTCTGGTGAGGTAACTTGTCACATCTTCTCCCTTATTCATCCAAGTATTCCTCATCTTTTCTCTGAGAATCAGCTTCCGATTGGTGGTAGCATTCTGGTACAAATTGAGAATGGTGTCCCACATCTTCTTTGTTGTGTCTAACTGTGCGACATGCAAAACAATATGGTCCTTGACACCATCAAGAATCAACCTCCTCACCTTGGAATCTTCTTATTTACTGAGAGTTGTGTTGGATCTGTAGGTACAACTACAACACTAGTCACATACTCCTTGATCCCATTCTCTTCTAGCAAAAAAGAAATTTTGGCTTTTTAAACACCAAAATTTGAGGCTCCATCCAATCTATCTTGATCTCTTAAACCTATTGAGGCTATCTCAAAAGATAAAAGAAATAATAATAAAATTAATTTGAAGAGGTAGAACTGGGTTTTTATACACCCTCAATTTTTCCTTCTTGTGCCTACACTGAGCTTTTTCTACCCTCAAATCAGCTCTAATACCATCTAAAAATTCTATTGCAATTAATGATTATTAATCTCCTATCTAAATAGATTATTTGACTGCAAAAATCTAATTCACAGCAAATATTGAAAAATAACACAACTGCAACTTCACCAATAAAACCATAGAAAAAACATGCAAAATAAAGAACACAATATTTTTGGATAAATTGTCCTTGGAAAAACCCCAAAGGGAAAACTAGTACTATAGATGAGTAATTTTATTAAACTTCAGCAAATTAAGAGATACATAAACTGCTTGCCTCTAACTGGCATAGCTCCAACACTATTCTTCTCTAGAAATTCTTCCCTCAATTTCTCTTGTTGAAATTCCATAGTTGTTGCCTCCAACGCTATCACTATGCCTTTGCTACTAATGCAAAACTATTTGCTATCACTGCAAATGATTCTCAAGTGTGTGTTCTTCAAATGCCCATTGATCCCCTTTTATACTATTCTCATTGAAAAATCAATGGCCATGATTTAATCTCAATCAATGGCTAAGATTAATTAGACTATAACAACTCTAGCTAAGTGGATTCTAGATGTCTCTAGAGGAATCAATTAATTAATTACATAATTATCTAGACAACTAACTCCTTTCTAGAAGTCTCCAGAAAAAAATCAAATAATTAATTAAATATTTCTTTGGAATGGAGATACCTGTCCAAGCTACTAAAATTAACACTAGAGAGTTCCTTTAAAAGGAAAATGTTTCCTTTGACTTCCACTGTGCGGGCCTCCAAGTCTTCACCAGAGCATTGTAGCAGAAATGGCACCCATAGGTCAGTATAGTGTTGGGTGAGTGAGGGCCACACCCCACCCATGGGACGTAAACCCAATCCAACCACTGCCATCTCCAAGTAATATTTCATGCCTTCTCACCAGCAATCCTTCCCAAGCTTCCTCATCATCTAATGAATTATATCCTTCTCTTTGTGGGCTTGTAGAAGCCAAGCCATGAAGATGGAGGCAAGGTCTATGTAAACACAGAATCTATATGAAGACATTAGAAACCATACCCCAAGAATTTGCTTAACATCCTTTGTAACCTCCACATCCTCTGCATTGAACACTCTCCTCAGTCTACTATCTGACGCTAGTCCCCTGAAAGCCATTTGCCATTCTTTGGCACCCAAGAAAATTGTGGACTCCATTGTCTAAATTTTGGAGGATATACACTAAAGTGGGGATATAAAGACTCATTGTCATCATCCTTACTTCACCAGCCATCAACGCCTAACATCTTCATTAAGACGCCTCAACCCTTGAGGCCAAGAGGCATCCTTCACTCATGCTAAATATGCATCATGAATGCTACATAGACATTGCCATAGATTTTCATCAATGTCTACTACAACTAGCCCTCCAAGATGCTTCCCCATTCCCCTCACGATAAATGTGGTAACCATATACTCCTTGAAATAATGTAAATCTTTCAAAAGGAAAATTATGATTTTCTCAAGCTTCCAATTTGGAAGACTTTTGATGAATGGTATTGATGGTGATTAACGAGTCCCCTTCAATGTGTAATTTCTTGAAACGCAACTACTTGCAAATCTTAATCCCTAGCCAATTTGTTTTCATTTATGCTAAATTATTCACTCCTTCCCCTAGATACCTAGTTAAATTGGTTCGAGTATTTCCTTCATGATAATGCAACCTACACCAGCCAGTCCCAAGTTTCCCTGGACAACTCCATCAAAATTCAATTCCGCCCACCTCTCATCTGGGGGGTGTCACTTCACATCTAGTCTTGGATTAGAGGCTAGATCAACTTGAGGCATCCCATGAATGGGTACATGAGAGAGAATAATGTTTATTAAATAAACTAAAGAAAACCTTTGTGATAGGGTGTGATGGTTTGGAAACTTCCCTTTGAAATTTCTATAAAAAAATTGTGTAAGACTTGGAAAGGGAATGGAGGTCACTTAAGGAAGAAGGTGGTTTGGTGGGCTATGGGCATAGGAGAAAAGAGAAAACAAAGTGTATGTGACTCGAGGTATAAAGTGCACTCGAGATTATCTTGGCCAAGGTTGTGATGTATAAGTATGGTGCATGTAGGCACATTATGTGTTTTTACATTGGATCTCTAGATCATGGCATAGCAATGAAGACCAAGACCACAAAAATATTCCTAGATTAAGTGGCCTTTCCAAGTGCTCTTTAAATTTAGATAAGTACTGAAAATCATTAACATTAAAAGATATTAATAATATTATTTATAATATCTTGATGTTAACTTGATTGAATTATGTGATTATTATTCAATTTACTATGGCAATTATTTAGTTTAGAATTCTTACTAAATTATTACATGTATTTTACACTGGTTATTTACATATAGTTTGATAACATTGCATATTGCAAATTATCTTAACTCTAATAGTTACTCTATTAAATTTGCTACTAATACTTAAAAAACTCTAGGAGAAAAGTAGAATTATATTTCAATATCAAAGCCTAATAAATGGAGTCTATTTTGTTCAGATTTGTGATTATGAGATTGCTTGTTGTCATTGTGACTTCAATTGTATTAAGACTTCTAACCAATTCTTTGATTATTTATGTAATGTCCCCTTTTCTAAAATTAGCACCTACTATTTTTAGTAAGTGTGGTTGCCCAAAAATAGTAATTTAGGAATGTTGGATTGACCAAGAGACTAATATTTTTTATTTGGTATTTGATTAAATAAGCAAATATTTAATCAAATAAATATTATATTTGTTTTATCACCATACTTGGGTGTGGATTTTGATGGAGCACTTTACGGCTAGAAAAGTTGGAAATTATTAGTTATGGCAATAATTGTCAAAAAGCAATAATTATAGAAAATGGCTAATTTTTGGCAACCATTTGAGAAAGAGGAGTTACAAAATTATTTCCCTCATCTTGGCATGAAATCTTGATGCCCAAATTTGGCTTTTGCATGTGGAATACTTAAAGGGAAAATTTTGATTTTTTATTCATTCATTCATTTTGTTTGCTAATGCATTTTTGTTGTTCTTCAAAGCATGTGGAAAAGGAGGCTCAAGAACAAGATGTTTCATTTTTTCAGGTGGACTAAGGACGGGAGTCAAAGGTTCACCATGGTGCAATCTTATGCAAAAATTACCATTGTGCTGAATGGTGTAGTTTTGCTTTAGTTTTCAGTGTGTTGCAGGTGTGGTGGATAAGGGTTTGGTGTGAAGTGTTGGGGGAGTGTTTTCTTTATTTTTCTATAGATTCTATGACAGCAATGGATCTATAACTTTGCTGATTTTTACATTGTTAAACAATGTTTCTTTCATTCCTAGTAATGGTGTTGTCTGGTGCAATCTTTTAGCATTTTCTAGAAGTGGGTTCTAGAGTTTGAGCTCTTGTTTTGGGGCAGTCTTGCAATCTATCTTAGCAGATCTGAAAGTGCCTTTTTACAAGTTGTTATGTTGCCAAAAAATTTGTAGAAACATTATTCTAATGTTGTGTTTGTTGTTGTAAATGACATAATATTAATGTCAAAATCATGTTTTACTACAGAAAAGTATACAATTAAATTTGAAAAATCAGAAGAAAAAAAGCATAAATATAAACAAAATCAAAAACAAAACAAAACAAAAATCAGAATTAATATTACAATTTCATTTTACCTCATTTCATATTTTGGATGTTTGAAAAACAAATATTTATAACAGATTTTAAATAATATTTTTCTGCATCATCTTTTTTTCCTCGATACACCCTCTTATATTCTCCAATTGTTTCTTGATCCTTATTCTACACTTCACCATCCCCTTAAATAAAATAATTCTTTCTCTTTCTTGCTATTAATTGGTCATCTCAAACAAGCATGACCATTCATCAACCTAGTTTTAATTTTCAGAGGACACGTACCTCAGTTTGAGAAGATAAATGATATGATTATGACATTCATTAAATGGTCGACAGATTCCTCCGTGTCATCCAAAACAAGGTAAGCCATTCCAGGGGGCTTCCAAAAGATACAGGAACTACTTACTACATTTTCGAGAATGAAAAACCTTGCTTTGCTGCACTTAATTGTGAAACACTCTAAGGTATCCCCAAGTCTCTTGCAGTAAAGCTCAGGCAAAGAAAAAACTTATCCAATATTTCTTCCATCTAGTATAATATGTCATCTAATCAGGCCAATGGTTCTTTCACTTAATGAATTCAGGAATGGGAGAAAATTGTGATCTATTTTTGTTACTTTATAGTTTTTGTAATAATCGGCATTCATGGGTTGATTAAAATCTTGTTAGGTGAAACTATTGTTCATATTTCCTTGATAGTTTTCCTATGCATCATTTAAGTGGCAATGGAGGACATCTAAGCTAGTTGTATTGAAGTTATAGTGACTACAGAGCAACAGATTAAGAAGTCGTATTCTCTGATGAACACCATAACGAATGTGCTTCAGGTATCTGCCATTAAATGTTGATCATCATCTCCATTCTGTTTTCCACTACTTTTCTCATTTGTGTTCTAGTGGTTTTTGCTAAATGGCAAAAATCATAGGACAAGAAATTGTTGTGTCTTGAGAAAAGCTCTCCATGTTTGATGACTAGCATTCTGTCATTTATTCGAAACAAATAATTAAGAAACAAAAACAAACCTCTCCGAAATAGTGAAAAGAAAATATAAAATACATTTTGGACTGGGTATGATAAAGCTAATAGTTGGTATCAAAATCATAAAACTGATTACTTCCATTTGAGATTTTTGTAATTATGGATTTTAATATAAGTAAAAAATAGAAGTTGATGTTTGCTTTATAACTTTATGTTAAAAATAATAATTAAAAAAAAATCATGTTTGGATGGGGATAAGTTTGAAGGATGAAGATGACCAATTTCAATGATATATTGATGAAGAGATTATTTAAGTTAGTATCTTTGCTTTAATTTTGAGGTTACGGTCTTAGTAATATGTTGAAGCTTGCTTGTATTATCCATGTTTTAACCAAAATTTATAGTTGAAGTTACAAATTATTGGGATTTTTTGTTCAATAAGAAGTTGATGTGTGTTAGTTTATTATCTTATGCCTCTTTTATGAAACTTTGTCCTTTAATGCAATATAAGGGTCAATTGTGCATATGTTCTATATATTGACTAAGTTAAATTGGGTTGGAGCCTTTATCTAAGTAATATGATATTGGGTTGGAAATTAGGGACTAGAAATATGAGTCTAGTTGGGAATTAATTATGAGATGGATGATAGATGATAGCATAAAGCTTCAAATTCTCATTAGATGTCAAAGACATCACTCAATAACCCTTATGGAGCTTAGGTTCTAGTGTGAGGGTAGTTGAATGGAGCATCTAACACAATATGCTTGTAAATGTTTGCAATAAGAGTTAGTGATTTAGTATTTGCGATGATGAAATTTGTATATTCATGATAATTTCCATTTAGTTGTCTCTATTTTAAGACAATATTTTTACTATTCTTGTTATGTCTAGTTATTACTGAACTTATACTTGTTGGGTTTAGAATTGCCTTAAAACTTTGTTTCAAAGATTGAAATACTATGACCACTTCTATGGGAAATTGTTTGTTTATTTCCATTCAATTATATTTGGTATAGGAAAGGAGGATAGTAGATTATATGGTAATCAACCATGAGCAATTGCATAGTATGTGATATGCATGTTATTCACTAGGTAAAGTGTTATATGATCATATGATAATATTTTTTCTAAATTTATATTGAAGAATAAAAATAAGGGTTTACCTAAAAAAGCAAATTGTTACAAGACAGAAGATTTTAATATAAACTTGCAAATTAGCTCCTTCTAAAATCATGATTTGCTTCATGCAAAAGTATATTTATAGTTTCAATCATGTTATTCATTAGCAATGCATTTATATTTGATATAATTTTCAATAAAGCTAAAATAGAAAGAATTACAAGAAAAGATTTAAAATTTGTGAAATAAAACTATAAGTGAATTTAAAGTGCAATAGATTTACTGTGATATTGATAGTGTCACATCCACACTTATTTTACTGATTATTATCAATGAGTTATGATGTAGATTCAATTTGACCTATTGAGAACAAAAGGTAATTTACAAGAGGAGAAATATTATGCAATTTTTTTCTCAAAGAACAAAGAAAGTTATTTTTCTATTCATTGTGTGAATTTCAAAAGGGTGTGATGTCTTATCCTGCAACTATTGTAGCATCTGTTATCGTGACTCCTCCCATGCTTCCTGCATCGCTGCGCTTGCCCCTGCGCCTCCTCCCTCTTCTGTTGTCGAGTGAGCCCTTGTGAACACTCGTGACTCCTGCACGGGATTTTTCTTCCGCGAAGTGTTTTGCTCCTCTATCACCACTTAGAGAAGGTTTGATGCATGGCATTTCAGACCATTTCATGTTTGGGTGTGTTCCTTTTGCGGTGGACTCTAATTCATGTGCCCTCCCTATGGGTTCATCCCCCTCTAGCCCTCCCTCCATGCATGCCACTCCTACAGGGGCTCATAGTTACTCACAAGAGGCCAAAACTGGTCCTACACACCCTCCTAGGGTGTGCCATACCCCTTGTGCCAAACCATCTCCAGTGGTGGTTTGTGGGGAGGATATTGCTGAGAATGAGAATTTCTACCAGCAGCAGGGTTTGGTTTGTTGATTTTCCAATTTCTAGCCCTCTCTTCTTGACCTGGACAAGTGGGTTTTAGATTCTTGGAAGACCTTAGTGGCTGGTAAGATTGATCCCTTTCTTTGTGCTAAAGGTTTTTTCATTGCTACGTTTGCTTCTATTAAGGATTGTTGCTCGGTGTTGAGTATGCTTTGGGCCTGGGGAGAGCACTCTCTCTCACTCAAACCCTAAACATCTTCCTTCAATCCACTTACCAAACCTCTCAATGTGCATATGGTGTAGGTTAGACTCCTAAATCTCCCCCTCTAGCTATGGGAGGTGATATGCTACAAGACCATTGGTAGTTCTCTATAGATTGTTTTTTGAAGGTTGATGATTCTACTTCTTTTATGAGTCATTCGACCTTTGCTCAAAACCTAGTGGATATTGATATCTCTCAGCCTCTTTACAAAGATGTGGTTTTGTTGGTTGGGGATCGGCCCTAATCTCAATTTCTCAATTATGAGGGCCTTACTTTTAGGTGTCGTCGTTGTTTCGCTACTGACCACTTGGATTCAGCTTGCTCTCTCCTATGTCGTAAATGTGAGGCTACATGATGGAAAGATGCTAATGGTGATCTCTTGATTGTTCTAGCTTCTGCCTCTCTAAAGGATACCTCTTCCCAAGCTTCTGATGAGAGCCTTGTTCTTTGCGTAGTTTGTCCCAAGGTTTTGGTTGGTGTTTCTCCTCCTCCGTGTGCTTCTCCTGCTCCCCTTGCTACTTCAACTTTTCCCTAGGGATCTTTTGAGGATGGCACATGTTATTCTCCTTCTTTCCCTTCAACTCCCCCCTCGTGTGTTGATGGTATTCCCATGGAGCATCTCATGTCCCCTTAGCGATGGGTTCCCATATGATAGTATCACTTGGACTGTCATTCATCGAAGGCATAAAGGTCTCCCCTCTACCCCTTCCTTATCTCTTTCTCAAGACTTGTTGGATAAGTTTGATGTATAGGTCAAGACCCTTGTTTCTAGTTCCTTTATGGTTCTTTGCTCCAGTCAAAAGCATTGTTGTTCTTTGGTCGGTTCCTTTTAGTCTCACCTATGGTCAAATTTGTATTGCCTAACTCAATAGCTATTTTTATGTATCAGGTTCGGGCCCTTCCCACTTTATCTTAATAAAAAAGAGTAATAATACTTATTAAATAAAAAGAAGGCCTTTGTGAAAGTGTGTGATGGTTTGGGAACCATCCCTTAGAAGTTATATAAGTATTTGCACAAGATTTGAAAAGGACATGGAGATCACTCAAGGAAGGTTGTGTTTTGGTGGACTATGGGATAAGAAAAGGGGGCACACAAATTGTGTCCAACTTGGGGTACATAGAGCACACTTGGAATTATCTTAACCAAGGCTACGATGCATAAACATGGTGCATGTAGGCACATTCTATGTTTGTACATAGGTTCTACGAACTCTGTCATAGCTATGATGATCAAGACCATTGAAATCTTCCTGAGAGTGGTCTTTCCAAGTACTTTGAGTTATTTAAGTATTAAAAACCATTGATGTTAAAAGATATTGGGAATATTATTTATAAGATATATTGATGTTAATTTTAATTAATTATGTGACTATGTTATTATTTACTTTATTATTCTTACATGTAGTTTAAATTGGTTATTTACATCTAGTTTGATAAGATTACATATTGCAAATTATCTTCTCTAATGTTTACTCTATTAAATCTATTGCTATTACTTAAATAACAGTGGGAGAAAAGTAGCATTACAAATATAACTAATGCAACAAATGTGATTAAGCCTATGGATTATTTTGTCTATTTCTCCTAATCTTCTCTTTCACATTGTATTTGAACCTTCACCCAATCAGATCTAAACATATTGGAGATTTTTTTTGGGAAGCATGATGGCTTAAGAGGTCATCAATTAGAGAATAAGCTCATTAGTTTGAGTCATAGCAATTTGACACCATCTAGGATTCCTTCACTAAGCTAAAATCATTGAGATTGCACTTAAAACGATATTATTTTTTCCAAGCTTAGTCCTAACTGCTTGATTTTTGTTTCTACATTCCATGGCACTAAGGATGCTCTTAGGAGTGCATGGACTATACCATTACTTGATGATTTTTCCAACTCACTGACCAAGAAACAAAATAAGTTCATGCACATGGGTACTCTGAATTCATCAAAATTGCATGCCACTATTGTCAATCAAGAAACAAAAGAACATAAGGCTTCAAATAATAGGGAAAAGAAACAAAAAGTAGAGACGAAGGATAATGAGCAAAGAAAGAAACAAAAATCTAGTATTGCTTCCAAAGTAACTTCTAGGACCTCCTCTTCAAAAGGTAATAAGCCTAAGAAGGAAAGCCTGTCAAATATGCCTATTGTAAAAGCCCTGATCGTGATGAACATGTGTTTATTAAGAAATATGTTAATCACCTATTGCATCTTCTTAAACAGAATCACATCAAGGTTCTTTATTCAACCAAACTAAGTTCATTGGTAGAAGGGTATTTTAAGGCATCGAATCATAGCAAGGTGTGTGTCATTGTAGTAGTTGGATCTCCATCTACACATGGGTGCTTAATTCAGGTCATTCACACCAAATGGATTCATCTCATAATGATGTCGCATCATTGGAGCCTTGTTCTATACCAACTATTTCAATGGCTAATTAGACTCATATTGGCGTATGTGGGATAGGGTTTATTGGCATGAGTGATAGGAAATTTTGAGATGTTCTTTATCTACCCTTATAGTCAACTAATCTCCTAACAATCTATAAAATCACTCACATAGATTTAGGCAAGAAAATTGAGTTCACTCTCAATTCAATGGTTATTAACGAGTTGCACGATGCTTTTATATTGCAACTTGGGAAGAGAAGATCACTTGTTGTAGCTATATCTCTTTTCACTTTGTCCATAATCCTCCTTCAACTGCACTTCTCACTCATTCTGATGAGGTGAACAAATTGTGGCATGAGTAATTTGAACATCTTAACTACCACTACTTACAATAGCACAACCAATAGAGCATGGTTACAAGGTTATCTCGTGTTTTCTTTTCTAATGGTGTTTGCCAAAGTTGCATCTTTGGTAAGCATCTTGAAGAGAAGTGTGATAAAGATAATGCATGGAGAGCTACACAAACTATGGATCTTGCTCATAGTTATATGCCTAGTCCATTTCCACATTCTTCTTTCATTAGGGTCAAATATTGATTGGCATCCATAGATGATTTTTTTAGGTTTGCTTGGGTGTATTTTGTTTGAAAAAATGAGGTCTTTGCACATTTTCAAAACTTCAAATCTTTTGTCAAAAAATAGTCAATAAAAGCCACAAAGATTCCAAATTATTTTTAGTTTTTCACTTTAAAGGGGATCAATTTATGGCATATAGTTCTATAATATCCTCAATAGAATGGTGTGACAAAAAAAAAGAATATATCTTTGAAAGAAATGGTTAAATATATGATACACTCCAAATCTCTTGCACCTTAGTACTGGGTAGAGGCTATTAACTATGCTATATCCAAAATTGTATTCATCGTCAAGCCTTGAAGGGAAACACTCCATTCAAAGCTTGGAGTAATTAGAAACCCATAATTAAATGTGTAATGTGCCCTCCAAGCCTCTATGTAGTGGACATCACCTTTAGCCAATTCCAAAGTCCATGTTGGCTAAGTGGTTCTGATAAAGGGAGTTAATTCTAGCTCTGCATGTTGGGGTTTGCAGTTTTCTGGGAGACATTCTATTTTTAGCAAGGCCTGTATGGTGCTCATTGTCTACAGTGAGTGTTGGTGCAACATCAATATTTCTCCAGTTCGATCTTTTGGGATGTCACTTGCTATTTTTAGTACTTACTAAAATAGTAAGTCTATTTTGGGTATGTTGGACTTGGTCAAGCTTGTCACAGCAACACATATTTAGTTGGTTTTGAGTTATTAAAGTTAAATCATTTAAATATTTGATTTAAGCTTCGAAATGTGAGCTTTATTAAAGTAACTTTATATTTTTTAATTGAGGGGTCATAAGGGGACATTAAAAAGGGACCTTGGACACCTAATGCAATCACTTGAAGTTGTTTTTAAACAACAATATCATTTTTAAATGTTTCTTATGACTTGGGCACCCAAGCTTTGGTAAAGGTGAAAATTAAAAATAAAAGAAAATCAAAAGCATAAGGAAAATGGTGTTGGTTTTTAGGGTAGCTTGGTCGCCCTAATTGAAGGAGGCATCTTTTAAAATTTAAGTTTTGAAGCTCATTTGGTATGGTTGAGTTTGACAACATACAAAGATGTGGTTGGTTTGCTACCAAAGAATCTAAGAACAAGATTGAGGACAAAAACCCTCAATATCCATGGCTAGTTTTGGCAGTGAGAGACCTACTCAAGTTGGTGTATGGTGGTTTCAGTCAGGAATCACAACTAGGCGAAGAAGATGAAGATTTTCCAGTTTTTTTGAGTGCCTTTTAGTTTGGATTTGGTGTGAGATTGCTAGCTTTTAGTGTGGTGTGGATTTCATTTGATTTTTGGTGTGATTCATTTCAATTTATGGGCTCTTATATTCTAGATTTCAACTCATATATTTGCTCATAGCTCTGAGATGGTCCGGGTTTTCAAAGTGGGTATTTGATCTTTGGAAACCTCTGCTCTTAGCGATTCTTTCAAGCACTAGAATGTATTTTTTGATGAAGGTTTTTATTTTATAAAGAGAATCTACCTTCTAAGAAGGGACAACCTTTGAAGTGGTTGACTTTCAGTTTTTGGAACTTGCTAATGGTATGGCATTTGTTGTTGGATATTAAGGTTGGTTTTGTAGTGTTTGGATTGATAAAAAGCAAGGTGATTAGGGCCTTGTATTTGTCCCAGTTTGTTTCTCTTGAAAGATTCATTAAAAATTTTCCAAGCATCTTGCTCAAGTCTAAAAAGTGTTTTATTCTCTGATGTTCATGGATGTAAAAATTTGTATTTTTTGTTAATGAAAATTTGAATATTGAAGGAGAAAAAAAATTAAAGCCTAGCAATTTTCTTGTATGTTACATTTTCATTTATTTATATATGATTTGGCTTCATTACATCATGAATGGCATGTGAGAAAAAAAATCAAACAAACCTGAAACAAACACTGAAAACTGCATACAGTAGTTGGGAAGAATCAGGAAAAACAAAAAAAAATATTTGGTGGTTGTCTATTACAGTGGTATCAAAGCCAAATCAGTCCTACCACCAGTGGGTGTGATTTTATATGAGCTTGAGTGATAGGGAAAGAAGGTGTTTAGAAATAAGTAGAAGAAAAGAAGAGGGATATTAGGAACATTGGTCACCATCGGAGGAATGGCAACACTCAGAACCATCATCTAGTGGGTCCTATAACATTGAAAACATGGGAGATAGAGGTCATGAAGGTGAAAAGAATGATAGGAATGAAAGGAATGAGAGGAATGAGAGGAGTTAGGCACCTCCTGAAAAATTAATGCTAGTTCTTGATGCTTTGGTTAGGGGTCAAGGTAGGGAAACACAACAAGCACAGGAGACTAATGAAAGGTTAGTAGAGTTAATACAGAGAATGGACCAATTGGGTCAAGGAAACAAGGAGCTTTGGCAAGGCCTCTAATGCCAAAATTTCCACCAAGGATTGAAGCACCCATTAATCCTGAGCTTACTTTGTTGGAACAACAAGATCAGTTTAGATAGGATTGGCTTGATGCAAGGCCAGGATTTGAAATGGACATATCTCTTAGAGACTACATTGATTTGAGAATGAAACAATCAAACAAAAGGGGGAATAGGGACCAGCAAAATGAGCTACGAAGGAAAGTGGGGAAGCTTACACTTCCTTATTTTGATGGGTCTGGAAAGATGGCAGTGAGAGCATGGGTACAGAAGCTCGATACCTACTTCACTTTAAACCTTATTCCTAAGTTAGAGTCCATTCAGTATGCATCAATAGAAATTCACGGAATTGCTCATGAGTGGTGGTACAATAGTATGTTGACTTTGGGGCATACTCAAATAACTTCATACAAGGTGTTCACGGAAATATTAATAGAAAGATTTGACAAGAAGGACCTAGAGCTGCACTTCAAGGAACTAGCTCAACTAAAATAATGGGGTTATGTGGATTCATACATTGCAGATTTCCAAAAGCTATCTATGCAGTGACTGATATTTTTGAGAGAAGGCTTATAATGTTGTTCATAGATGGACTTTTTGATCTATTAAGGGGTTGGATCAAATATTTTAACCCTTCTAGCCTTTACGAAGCCATCAAAAAGGATAGAGATATGGAGACATCAACTTTCAAGAATAGATTTCAATCAAAGGGTTCGCTACAAAAGAAGGATAAAGACAAAAAAAATATTACAAAAGAACATGAACAGCCCAAAAAATAATACACTAAGATTGATAGTGAGAACCTTAATGAGTTTAGAAGGAAGGATTTATGCTTCACATGCAAAGATCCATACACACAAGGCTATAAATGTCCAGCTAAGGCTAAGGCATTGCTAATAGAGTACCAATCGAATGATGAAGAAGTTTTAGAAAATTCAAAATAGTAAGTTGATACTAAAGAAAGTGAAGAGGAAAAAGCTTTAGGAGAAGGTGAAAGGGTAGAGGAGAGCAATGGGATGTTAGCTCAGCTTCACAGTTTCCAAAAGAATGAGTCTATGCACATTAGAGGAGTGATAAGGGGTAGTGTATGGTGGCATTGATTGATACATGAGCTGCCATAACTTCATTGATGAGGGCTTAGTGGCACGCAGAGGACTTCAAACACAGGAGGTTGGTGGTTGTAGAGTTATGGTAGCAGATGGATTTACTATCTAGTGTACCAATATGGTTCCATAGTTGAGCGTTCAGTTGGGAAGTCATGAGATTAAGGAAGATTTCTATGTGGTGGGCATAGGTGATACAGATTCAGTGTTCGGCATTCATTAGCTTCATTCTTTGGGAGAGATTACTCTCAACTTCCAAACCATGGAGCTGAAATTTAAATAAGAGGGTAAGAATGTTGTTTTGAGAGGCTTATCTAATGGAGGGCCACGTGTTGTGTCCTTCAAGTGCATGGAAAGACTATTTAGACATGATCAGGTTGAGTGGGTAGTAGAGTGTGTTATTATGTCTTTGATCATTGAAGAGGTCAAGAGGACCTATCCACTAGATGTACGAGAGCTCCTTACCAAGACAAGCAAAGTTTTTGATAGTATACCACCAGGGAGGCCACCAAATAGAGGCATTAAGCATGTCATTGGGTTGGAGGATGGAGCCAAACCAATTATTACCACTCCCTATCATCATCCTAAGAGGTACAAGGATGAGATAGAGAAGGCCATTCAAGAACTTTTAGAGATGGGGCACATTAGACCTAGAGTAAGAGCCCATTTGTGTCTTTAGTTGTTTTGGTGAAGAAGAATGATGGGACTATGCGCATGTGTGTGGACTACAGGGCCTTAAACAAAAAGACTATAAAGAACAGGTATCCCATTCCACATATTGATGAGTTGACTGATGAGCTTCATGGGCCAGTTTATTTCTCCAAAATTGACTTGAGATCAGGTTATCACTAGGTTAGAGTGAGGGAAGAGGATGTGGAGAAGACAACTTTTAGATGCCACTTCGGGCACTTTGAGTTTCTAGTCATGCCTTTTGGCTTGAAAAATGCACCAGCCACCTTTCATTCATGCATGAATAGATTTTTCAGCAAGCAACTTTGTAAGTATGTCCTTATCTTCTTTGATGGAATTCTTATCTTCAGTAAATCTTGGGAGGAGAATTTGAACTACTTAGATGAATTACTTGGCATTCTTGAGATGGAATCATTATTTGCTAAAGAATCTGTGTGAATTTGGGATGACTGAATTACTTTATTTAGGTCACATCATTAGTGCCAATGGTGTACATATTGACCTTGAAAAGATTAAGGCAATACAAGACTAGCCACCACCTACAAACTTATCATAGCTTAAGGGGTTCTTTGGGTTATGTGGTTTCTACAGGAGGTTTGTGAAGGGGTTTTCACAAGTTGTTGCCCCACTTACAAATTTGACCAAGAAAGGGGCATTCTCTTGGTCTGAATCGACACAAAGAGCCTTTGATCAGTTTAAGGTTTTGATGAGCTCATGCCCTATTTTAGCTATTCTGAATTTTAATAAACCATTTGAGCTTAAGTGTGATGCTTCATGTGACTATATAGGGGTTGTCCTAATATAAAATAAGCATCCCATAGCATTTGAGAGCAAAAAATTGAGGGGAGCTGAAATAAATTACTCTATTTATAATAAGGAAATGTTAGCCATCATGCATGCCTTGGCTAAGTATAGATAGTTTCTTATTAGGGGCATATTTATAGTGAAGTCGAATCATAACAGCCTCAAGTAAATAAGCATCCCATAGCATTTGAGAGCAAAAAATTGAGGGGAGCTGAAATAAATTACTCTATTTATAATAAGGAAATGTTAGCCATCATGCATGCCTTGGCTAAGTATAGATAGTGTCTTATTGGGGGCATATTTATTGTGAAGTCGAATCATAACAGCCTCAAGTACTTTTTAAATCAGAAGGATTTAAGTGAAAGACAGCAAAAATGGGTAAGCAAACTTCAAGCCTTTAACTTTGATATTGAGTATGTTAAGGGGAAACACAATGTAGTTGTTGATGCTCTCTTTAGGAGGCCACACTTGTGTATTTTTTCCGAGATTGCAATAGATTGGAAAGAGAAAATACAAGTTGATTATGCAAAAAACACATTTATAAATAGCATTCTTGATGGTGCTTTGAATGATGAAAAGTATAGTGTTAAGGATGGGTTAATTTTCTACAAGGACATGATACTTTTAGTGCCTAAAACTAAGTTAAAGGAGTAGATTTTTAAATCATTTCATGACACTCCAATGGCTGGTCATCTAGGGTTTTACAAGACATACAGGTAGATCCATGAGAGATTCTCATGGAAGGGTATGAAAGGCAATATAAATAAGTATGTTCGTGAGTGTCAGGTGTGCCAACAGAACAAAAATGATCACACATTCCCTATTGGTCTACTGCAACCATTTTTCACTCCTACTCAAAAGTGGGAAAGCATATCTATGGATTTCATCACAGGACTTCCCAAGGTGCAAGGGAAGGATTGCATTTATGTGGTAGTTGACCAGTTGACTAAATTTTCCCATTTCTTTGCCATATTAGTAGGATTTTCAGCATTACAGGTGGCAGATTTATTCTTCAAAGAGGTGTTTAGGCTTCATGGGGCACCTAGAAATATCATAAGTGATAGAGACACCAAATTCATGAGTTTATTTTGGCAGGAATTATTCAAACTTTGTGGTATAGAGTTGACTCCCAGCACAAGCTACCACCCCCAGATAGGTGGCCAAACTAAAATTGTTAACAAGTGGGTGGAAGGTTATCTAACAAATTACATTTCAGGATAGAAGAAGGCTTGGGTTAGATGGTTGCGTTTGGAGGATTTCTGCTATAATTCTACTTATCATATGTCCATTAAGATCTCACCCTTCATGGCATTGTATGGGTATGAGGCTTCCAACTTCATTGATTTATTATTTGGTGACTGTAGAGTGCCCAAGGCCAAGGATTTCTTGCAAGAGAGATGATACATCATGAGATCTTTGAGGGAGAACATTCAGCATGCGTAGAATCAAAAAAAATTATACGTTAATCAACACCGAATAGAGAGGGAATTTGAGGTGGGAGACATGGTTTATGTCAGATTATAGCCTTACAAGTAGTTCACTCTCAAAAAGAGTGGATTGGAGAAGTTGAAAATGTGTTTCTATGGTCCATTCAAGTCACCAGGAGGGTTGGTGAGGTTGCTTATGAGCTAGAGTTACCTGAGGATAGTAGAGTGCACAATGTGTTTCATGTATCACGCCCTAAGAAGGCACTTGGACATAATGTGGTACCTTCAGCAGTATTACCTCCATTGGATGAGGAGGGGAGATTGGAGCTTATAGCAAAGGCAGTTATTGATTTCAGATAGAGGATTGTTAGGAGGAGAGTGATCACCGAGTACTTGGTGAAGTGGCAGGACCTACCAGTTGAGGATGCTACATGGGAGAGTGAGCAGATACTACAGCATCCAGCATTACAATTGCTTGAGGGAAAGCAATCTTTGGGGAGGGTAGACTGTAATGCCCCTTCCTAGCCTTTGTGCAATGGACATCACCTTTAGCCAATTCTAGAGTCCCTGTTGGCTAAGTGGTTCTGATAAAGGGACTCAATCCTAGCTTTGGATGTTGAGGTTTGCAGTTTTCCAAGAGACTTTCTATTTTTAGCAGGGCCAGTATAGTGCTGACTACCTACAATGAGTGTTGGTGCAATATCAGTATTTCTCCAGTTCCAGCTTTTGGGATGTCACTTGCTAATTTTAGTACTTACTAAAATAGTAAGTCTATTTTGGGTATACTAGACTTGGTCAAGCTTGTCGAAGCAACACATATTCAATTGGTTTTGAGTTACTAAGGTTAAATCATTTAAATATTTGATTTAAGCTTCAAAATGTGATCTTTATTAAAGTAACTTTATATTTTTTAATTGATGGGTCATAAGGGGACATAAAAAAGGACCTCGAACACCTAATACAATCACTTGAAGTTATTTTTAAACAACAATATCATTTTTAAATATTGATTATGACTTGGGTGCCCAAGCTTTGGTAAAGGTGAAAATTAAAAATAAAATAAAAGAAAAAGCATAAGGAAAATGGTATTGGTTTTTAGGGTTGCTTGGTCACCCTAATTGAAGGAAGCATCTTTTCAAATTTAAGTTTTGAAGTTCATTTGGTATGGTTGAGTTTGACGAAATACAGAGATGCAACTAGTTTGCTACTAGAGAGTCTAAGAACGGGATTGAGGATGAAAACCCTCAATATCCAAGGCTAGTTTCTACAATAAGAGACATGCTCAAGCTGGTGTATGGTGGTTTCAGTTAGGAATGACAACTGGGCAAATAAGATGAAGATTTTCCATTTTTTTGAGTGCCTTTCAGTTTGGATTTGGTGTGAGATTGTTGGTTTTTAGTGTGGTGTGGATTTCATTTGATTTTTGGTGTGATTTATTTCAATTTTTGGGCTCTTATATTCTGGACCTGAACTCATATTTGCTCATAGCTCTAAGATGGTTCGAGTTTTCAAAATGGGTATTTGATCTTTGGAAACCTCTGCTCTTGGTGATTTTATCAAGCACTAGAATGCATTTTTTTTGTAAGGTTTTGATTTTATAGAGAGAATCAAACTTCTAAGAAGGGACTGCCTTTGAGGTGGATGATTTTTAGTTTGGAACCAGCTAATGGTATGGCGTTTGTTGTTGGATATTGAGGCCAATTCTACAGTGTTTGGGTTGACAAAAAGCAAGGTGATTAGGGTCTTATATCTATCCCAATTTTTTGCTCTTGAAGGATTTCATTAAACTTAGATGCCAGGCATCTTGGTCAGGTCTTAAAAAGTGTTTTATTTTCTGATGTTTATGGATTTAAAAATCTATTTTTCTTGTCAATGAAAATCTAAATATTGAAGGAGAAAAAAATTTAAAGCCTAGCAAGTTTCTTGTATGTTACATTTGCATTTATTTATATATGATTTGGCTTCATTACATCATGAATGGCATGTGAGAAAAAAAAAATCAAAAAAACCTGAAACAAACACAGAAAACTTCATACAATAGTTGGGAAGAATCAAGAAAAACAAAAAAAACATTTGGGGGTTGTCTATTACAAAATGATTTAAGGTGTTCGGTTTTGGAGCATGAGCCCACATTCTTTCATAAAAACATAAGGTCATGGAACCACAGAGTAGGCCTTTCACTTTTGTAGGTTATTTGATGGTATTAAGGGATATTAATCCCTCCTTATCATGAATTTTCATCAAGAAGAGTTCCTTTTGAGGAGGTATCTTCAAGTACTACTTATCATCCTACATTCACATTGGAGTCACTAGGCATAAATGACAACTCTAAGGATTCAAATCCACTTGCGTAAATCTTTGATGATGAGGACCTTCTTCCCCCACTTTTGATGATGATGGGGATCTACCTTCTCCCTCTCCTAGTCATCTTTTAGAGGCTAAGGAATCACCTTTAGATTCTTAGACTACTAGTCCACTTTAGGCAAGAAAGGTACTACAAGTTGTAGGTAATTGGGTTGGAGATCCATCAAACAATAAAGGACATGTTTATAGTTTTAGGGACTTTCAAATAATTGCATTGCCACTACCTCGAATCCATGTTTTGTTCGTGAGGCCTCTAGCATTTTTGAGTAGGATGTAGTCATGCAAGAGGAGCATAGTTCCACTTGGGATTTGGTCCCACTTCCTAAGGAAAGGAAACCTGTTTGATGTAAGTGGATGTATTTGACAAAATTTTCAATAGATGGGTAAGTAAATAAGTTCAAAGAGTAGTTGCAAAAAAAAATCATAGAATCCTACATTAATTATACATAGACATTTGCACTACTTGCAAAGAAAAACTCTATTTGACTCACACTTACTATTGTTATAACTCATCATTGGTAGGTTCAAGAGATGGATGTCAAGAGTATATTTCTTCACAAGAATCTTGAGGAGAAGATATATTGGAGCAGCCACAAATTTTTCTACAAAAAAATTTCATGGATTGTAGACTTTGAAAATCTATCCATGGCCTCAAACAATCCCCTTAAGCTTGGTATGCCAAGATGTATTCCATCCTTCTCATTATTGGGTTCTCCTAGTGTTATTCTAATCCAAACATATATATTTTACAACCAAATATTTCTCTTGTTTCTGGTTATATATGTTAACAACCTATTGATAATTGAAAGTTCCTCATCCTCCATTATGGTAATGAAAACTACCCTACATGATAGGTTTTTTATGAATTAGGTTTACTATGTTGTCTTCTCAATATTGAGATCACTTAATCTACTTTCTATATCACCATTACACAATCCAAACATGCTCTTCATTTATTCTCACAATTTCACATGGTTGACTATAAACTTGCTTTGACTTCCTTTTTTTTTGAAGTCAAACTTGAGGCTCAATGTTCTTCACCATTGGTTCATGGTATTGTGTATCAACAACTTGTTGGGAACCTCATTTATCTATCTCACACGAAGCCTAATATTTCATACATCATTGGTGTGGTATCTTGGTTTATGCACAAGCCCCATGAGTTTACTAGAAAGCAACCAAGTGGATTCATGATTACATTCAAGATACATATAATTTTGGGATTTGCAATACAAGTGTTGATATTTACTTAGTAAGGTATACATATTCAAATTTGGGTGAAACAATTATCAAAATCACAAGTCCACTTTAGGTTACAACTTCCCCCTTATTCCAAAACCAATATGTTGGTCAAGCAAGAAGTAATTTTTTATTGCTCTATCTTCCATAGAAGTCAAGTATCAAGGTTAAAGTTTTCATCGAGGCCATCTGGCTTCAACACATCCTCTATCATTTATTATGACAACTAGAATGTCATTATTTTATTTTTGTATTTATTTTATTACTTTCTTGCATATTATGCACTTAAAATAATATTTCTTAGGTAGATATATACTTGGGTATGGTGTACTTGCATCTTGTGACTTGTACTTTCCTAATTTGGTGTAATTGATGTACACATGACTGCATCTCCTTTGTGCTACATTGATTAAACATTCACAAATCTTGGTGGTGTATTCTATATATATCCACATATTATTCTCATTATGTATATTGATCATGCATATTCCAATTTGTTGATTTGTTAATTTATTATAGTTGTTTTTTGTCTCTTGATATTGGGTGGATTCCATAGCCAAATCTTACAATCTCCAACACAAAAGAGTAACATATTCCAACAAACATTCTAGGATTAAGAAATGGATGCAATATTCTCAATGTACAAACCATTTCAAATGGGGTTGTGGGTCCTATTTCTTTGGGATATTTCCAATGCTCTTAAGCTCTCATTAATGTTCATAAATCAATGGCGTTACATCTTTCAATCATGTTAAAATATTATATTCCTATTGTTAATGGTCAATGTTTTATTGTTAAGTTAGTTTAGTTTTACTGTTTCTATAGTAATAGGTAGGTAGTTAGATATCTTTAATATCTACAGTATTATGCACTTCTATATAATGTAACCTTTTATTTATGTTAATAAATGAGGTTTTTACCATTCACATGGTATCAAATCATCTCATATTGGTTGCAGCGACAATCACAAGGAATGCAAGTTAATTGATGTGGAGACAAATCGTCTCATATTCAGTTGTGATGTTGTGATTGATGAAACTACTGGCCCATTTGTTCCTACTACCAATCCTGGGGATCAGCTTATGAAGGTTTCTAATGAGGGTGTTTTTCTTCCTCTTGGTTCCCCTGATGGGAGGGCTTTAGAGCATTATGACTCTAAAGATGAGGAGTCTACAAGTCATGATCTAGCACCACCTGATTTTCCTCAGGACTCACATCCAGATGACTTTGTTCCAGAAATCCTAGGAGATGTTGTTTCTCCTATCCCAAATGTTGGTACTTCTGCTCGTCGACCTAAGTGGTGGCTCAAGACTATCAGTGATCTTCATATCGATGAACTCACTGAGGGAAGATTAACTCATAGCAAGAGAAAGTAGTAACACGAAGTCAATTTTTCTCTTATGGCCAACATCCACAGCATCTATGAGCCTCACACATATTCAAAGGCTAAAGGAATTCTAAAGTGGGAAAAGGCTATGGCAACAGAATATCATAGTCTTATGAAGAATCACACTTGGGTTCTTTCTGATCTTCCTCTTGGGAAGAAACCTATCAGCTACAAATGGGTTTATAAGGTCAAGTATCATGCAGATGGTACTTTGTATAAGTACAAGGCACAGTTGGTAGCTCGGGGATTCACACAGTGGGAGGGCATTGACTATGAGGAGACTTTTTCTCCTACTGCCAAGATGAGCACAATTCATCTTCTTCTCGCTATTGCAGCTCAATTTGGATGGAGAGTTAGTTAGATGGACGTCAAGAGTGCCTTCCTCAACGGTGAGTTGCAGGAAGAAGTCTACATGACGTAGCCTCATAGTTTCAACGTTGCTGGAAAAGAGCATCAGGTATGTCAGCTCGTGAAAGCACTCTATGGATTGAAACAAGCTCCTCATGCATGGTACATCAAGATTGATCAATACTTGGTTGATCATGGTTTTCAGCACAGCCCTTCTGACAGTAATTTTTATGTCAAACACTCTAGTGATGATATTTTGTTTCTTTTTATCTATGTTGATGACTTGATCATTACTGGTAGTTTAGCACATTTTATTGTAGCCATCAAACAGGATTTGTGTCAAGATTATGACATGGCAGATCTGGGGCTTCTCCATTATTGTTTGGGTATTGAGATTTGGCAAATCGCTAGTAGCATCTTTATCTCTTAGTCTAAATATGCCAAAAGCCTACTTGAAAAATTTTGGATGCAGGACTGCAAACCTACTTCCACACCTATGGAGAAGGGGTTGAAGTTGTCAGCTAACTTTGATTCAAATCTAGTCAATGAAATGACATTTAGGCAACTAGTGGGCAGTCTCATCTACCTCACTGCCACTAAACCTGACATCAGTTTTGTAGTGAGCTACATTTCTCGCTTCATGATAGCTCCAAAATTTGATCATTGGATTGTAGCGAAGCGAGTGCTGAGATATGTTAGAGGAACTTCAAATTATGGCATTCTCTATGGCAGATGCGA
>VDFB02105785.1:486040835-486078144 GCA_007258455.2 Sequoia sempervirens | reverse complement strand
TTGATTAAGCTACACTTTTGGGTTTTCAACCTAATAAGGATAAACCTAGTAGATTTTTTAGCTTTCCAGCCTAATGGAGATAAATCAAACCACATTTTTTGGTTTTTAGTTGCACCTATCAAGTTATTTGTTAGCTATTAAATTTACAAACATTCTAGGATTATAAGTCTACTATAAAATTTGATGTAAAATAGATTACACATTGAGCCCTATAATTTAATTACAACAATGAATAAATATAGCAACATTTAGTAGACATAATGAAAATCAAGCCATGATAGTAATATAGAGATAATATACAATGTTTAATATAGATAAGTTAAAGAATCATTTTAAAAATATATATCTATATATTCACATCATTTTTGTTTTTTCTTTAGATTTCAAATATATCCACCAATCCTCCTTATCTTACATTAACATAAACTCAAAAAACATAGTGGACATGTACACACATATAAAACTACATTAAAATAGTGTTAGATCTTACAATTTTTCAAGGCTTATTTCATCCTCTTAGACGATCACTCTTACTAAATCATTGGCATAAATTAGATGCACACAATGGCACATTAAAGGTTTATTCCTCATGTTGGATTCCCTATTTTATATAACTATATCTTTATTATCTAATTTAAATATATCTAAGCACAAATTTCTTTTATGTAACACATTGATAATTTCAACTCATTATAAAAACCAAATACAAATTTAAAGGGGGTACACTATATTTATAAATAAGAATTTAAATACCATCCCTATCTCCATGGTGTGTCACTAGTTCACTAAAAAGCCCTTACATAAATCATCTACTTAGGTCAATCTTATCTAGATTTTTCTTAAATATTAATATTCATAAAAGATTAGGGTCTAGGGTTCATAAATTTCAAATGCTTTAGTATTATGGGTTTAGATTTTACAGTTTAGGGTCTAGGGTTTAGCAAACTTAGGGTTTTAACAATTTTTTTTGTTCCAATTCAATTTAGGGTTTCAGTTTTAAACAATTAGGGTTTTTAATGAATTTTTTTCGTTTCAATTCAAACTAGGGTTTTCAAATTCAATTTTTTTTCGTTTGATTTGAATTTAGGGTTTCAAAAAGCTCGATGTGGATTTGTAAATGCGATGTTTTATTTCATTTCGATCTTTAGGGTTTTGAAATGCAAATTTTTTTGTTTTGTTTCAATTAGGGTTTTCAAAATCAATTTTTTTGGGGTTTAATCGAACAATTTAAGATTTAAAAGTTAAAATTTGTTTCTAAAACACAATTCAAGGTTTTTTTTCTCAATTTTATTAAAAAACGTTTAAATTTCATTGCAAGTTTTCATCTAATTTGACAACTATTGAATTCTAATATAACGATTAAAAAAATAATTAAAACGTCACATAAATTGAAAAAAAAAACATGCTAAATTAACGTATTTCTTTTAAAATTTCAATTCAAACCAAAAAAAGGCGAAGAAGTGGGGTACCTGTACTTGGTGTTGAGGTCGCTGTCGCAAGCCACTCGGGGTCCCGTTCGCAGAAGTGAAAACTGCTGTTTTTAAAAAAAAAAATAACAGTAGGAAACGGGATCTTGATTTATATAACTCGGGATCCCGTTATTTATAAATCGGGATCCCGTGTTTTACAAATCGGGATCCTGTTCCGTTTGCTTTGGTTTGGAGTCCGACGGGAAACAGGATCCTAATTTTTAAAAAGCGGGATCCCGTTTGGTCTCAGGCTCAGGATCCTGAACCATAACGGGATCCCGTTTTTTAAAAATCAGGATCCCGTTTATTAAATCGGGATCCCGTTTTATCAATGCCGATTTCAATTTTTTGGCTAAGGCAAAAAACTTCCACGTTTCGTGGACTCAACTTCGTGCACATACCCACTACTACTATCACAATCAATAGCAATTTCACCAACAACCATTTTATGCAACCTCCCAATAATCATAACAATACCCTCAACACCAACAAACCAACACACAACATCCCATCCAAGTTCCTCAATAACCTACACCACACTTTTATCAAACAAATCCATATTATACCCCACAACAATAGCCCTCGTATCAACAAAATCCCCCATCTTACCAGCAAGCCATGTCATCATCCAATCATCCAAACCCATATTTCAACAATCCTACGCCCTTTCAACAGGATCCTTTATCATCCTATCATCAATATCCCCCCAACCCACCACCGACTAGCTCAGATTTGCTGGAGATCAAAGCTGCACTTAAGGACCTTCAAGCCAGGGCTACCAAACAATCATTCAAATTCGAAGACATATGCCCATATCCATTTGATCCCTCCATCTCATTAATCCCATTTCCTAAATATTTTGAGATACCAAAATTTGACAAATACAAGGGAAACAAAGATCCTAAGGCTCACTTGCAATAGTTTTATTCCTAGTGTCAAGAAGTCATGTACAATGATAACTATCTCTTGCGCTTGTTCCCACAAAGCCTGGAAAGCTACGTCCTAGACTGGTTCATGACTCTTGAAAAAGGGTCCATAAAAACTTTTGCAGACTTGTCAAAAAAGTTTGTATCCTACTTCTCTTTCAATTTGGAGAAGGATATAGACACCTTAGATCTCCTTAAAGAGAAACAACGTGATGGAGAAACTTTTACCAGCTACCAACAATGGTGGCGTGCATTAGCAAGTCGAACGAAGACCCCTCTGAAAGAAAAAGACATGGTCACTCTTTTCATGGAAAACTCTCATCCTGACATGGCCCACAATTTTAGGTTACATTGTGTCACTACCTTCACGGAGATAGTAGAAAAGGGACCCATCCTTGAATGTGCCCTTATTGCCAAAGGACACATAAAAAATACACAGTCATGATAAAGAGAGGTCATTTGGAGATAAACCACGATTCTGGAACAAGAACAAGAATGCAGTGAATGACGGCATGATAGACACTAAGCATGTCAAAGTGGCTAATGCATCCCAAAAACAACAACCGTCTATACCCAACACCATATTTGTACCATAGGTGCCACCTTGTCCCCCTCAACAGTCAAACCAAAACAATCAGGGGAACACCAAACATCAATACGCCCAATTAGGAGAACCTCTGAGTGTTGTTTTTAATAAGTTGTTACAAATCAATTACCCCATCACATACCCTATCACCAGGCCATTCGACGAGTCCAAACCCAAGCCAACATGGTTTAAAGAAAATGAGTATTGCGAGTTCCATAAAATCAAGGGACACTCTTTGAATAAGTGTCAAGGTCTAAAGAACTATGTCCAAGATCTCATCGATCGAGGCGATATCAAGGTTGACCCCAGTCAAGCTTCATCGTCCAATGCTCAATTGCAGATATACCAGAACGCCTTTCCAAACCATAATCAAGGCCCAAGCACATCTAGCAATAATCCCCAAGGAAACAACACAAATAATGTAAGCTACAAGAATGTGCCCTTCAATTATGAAGGTGTTATTCATTACATTGAGTAGGTGGAACCCCGAGTATCCATGATACATGTTAAAGCCAAAGACCCTCAATGTGCTGTTACTACATGATGAGCCCGCATCACCGTTCCTGCAGCCTCTTCACCCACCCAACCAACTCCTATAAACTCTTAGTACAACATCCTTGATCACCTAAGGAAGACCCCCACTCATATATCCATTTTGGATTTTCTTAAGTCTTCCCCGGTACATCAAGAAATTCTCAATAGAGCCCTGCAGGAAACCCATGTGCCAAATGACATCGACCCCACGCAATTCCAAGCTTTGGTGGGACACTTGACTTTGTTTCATCACTTGCACTTCAGCCAAAATGATATGCCAAACATCGATGTCAATCATAATCACCCCTTACATATCGAAGTCATAGTTGCTCGCCATAAAATAAAAAGGGTCTTGGTAGATAATGGCTCTGCCCTCAATTTATGTACGTTGAAATTCATAAAACAGGTGGGGTATACTCAAGTGGACTTAAGTAACCAGATCATCACAATCAAAGCTTATGAAAATGCAGAAAGAAATTCAGAAGGAATTATCAGTCTTCCTATCCAAGTAGGACCTATGCTCCAATATACTACCTGTCATGTCCTTGATCTAGACTTACCATATAATCTCCTTCTTGGCCACCCATGGCTCCATGCTATTGAAGCCATCCCCTCCACGTACCATCAGTGCCTAAAATTCCCCATCAACGAACAAGAAGTCACCATCTATGCTGACCCCCAATCATTTGAATATTGCCGCGCTTTAGAAGCGTCATTTCCCCATTTACATTATTGTCTCAGGGTTGAAATGGGGGCATCCCACTCATCATCCGCTAATCCACCATCCACCACGATAACCACTCCATCCTCCACCACTAATCCTTCAGTCACCAAAGTCCAGATCATTGAAAAAGGGTGTGGTGAATACGAAATGCATATAGCTCTCAATATAGCCACCATGCCACCGTCACCACATGAGTATGGTCAACCTTCACATGCTATGCAAAAGGAAGACAAAACTATCACCTTTAGTGGTAAAAAAATCCCTACCACCACTTTCAAATCCCTAAGTGTCAAGATAGATGCACCAGAAGAAGACATAAGCCAATGGGTTTACCAAGAAGAACCCCAGCCAGAAACTCCTCTATATGAATATTTTCAAGAAAAGTACCCCTGGCCAACAAAGTTTGTACAAAAACATAACTATCAAGGCAGGGGCCTAGGCAAAGAAGAACAAGGGCGGTTGCAGCCTATTGACACACCAAAGCTACCAAAGAACATAGGCATTGGGTATGATAGAAAACAAAAAAGTCCTGCAACATCACCTAATACTTCCAATAGTATCGTCGTGGACAATGGCTCATTAGAAGACATACCCGAGGATGAATCCATCATACATGCGTACGACGATGTCGATCATACTGACTTATCATCCATGTTCGAATGCTAATCCATCTGCACCATTAGCCTATCCCTTTGTCACCCTGAACTTATTGATTGGGACCTACATAATACCACACCTATCAATATGTCTGCGGATACATATGTCAACCTTATGGGATTGGGGGAGGATGAACACTCCAGTCGCAAAAATAAGAATAAGAAAAGTAAAAAGTGGTCATCTAGTGAAAACCTCCCTGAGGCACTTCTTGACCTTGGAAAAGTAAAAATAAAGGATGCATCTGATGGCGAAAACCTCGAAAAGGCGCTGGAAGATGGAGATGTTCATCTTCCCCTTATGGGAACCCAGTTATTTGCCCGATCATCTATTCTAATTGAAGAAACTCAAGAAGTTAATTTGGGAACTGTAGAAAATCCTAAAATCACCTATGTAGCTAAGTCACTCTCAGAGCAAGAGTATCCGGTCATCGTACAACTACTCCAAGAAGGAATCATTAACTTTTCTTGGTCGTACTCAGACATGCCAAGCTTAGACCCCGCCTTAGTCATTCATCACTTAGACATTCACCCAGACACCAAGCCTGTCAAGCAAAAGCTTCACAAGATGCATCTGTAGGTTGCATTATTGGTTAAGAAGGAATTGGAGAAGTTACTAGAGGTAGGTTTTATCAGATCGATTGACTACTCTGAGTGGATCTCCAATATAGTCCCAGTTGCCAAACCAAATGGAGACATTTGGGTCTACACAGACTTCAGAGATCTCAACAAAGCCTGCTCAAAAGATGACTTCCCTCTGCCTAACATTGACATGTTGGTCGATCTCACAGCAGGACATGAGATGCTCTCCCTTATAGATGGTTTCTCTAGTTATAATCAGATTCGAATCGCACTTGAAAACCAACATAAGACTAACTTTACAACACCTTGGGGTACTTTCTATTACAATGTTATGCCCTTTGGTCTCAAAAATGCAGGGGCAACGTATCAGAGAGCGATGATGGTCATCTTCCATGACCTCATCCATATCATCATGGAGGATTATGTTGATGACCTGCTAGGAAAATCAAAAACACGAGCAGAACATCCCACTGTCCTGAAATACATCTTTGAATGGCTAGAACATTACAAGTTGCAGCTAAATCCAAAAAAGTGTCTTTGGAGTCACATCAGGAAAATTATTGGGTTTTATAGTCTCCCGAAGGGGTATAGAAGTTGATCCCGCCAAAGTAAAGGCTATTCTGGACATGCCACCTCCACGCAATCTAAAGTAGTTAAGAAGCCTCCAAGGGAAGATGCAGTCCATCCATCAGTTCATAGCCTAGCTAGCAGATAAATGTCAGCCATTCACCCATATTTTGAAGAAAGATTCCACCTTCTGATGGACCCCACAGTGTCAGATGGGTTTCAATAAAATTAAAGAATATTTAGCTTATCCACCAATTTTGATGCCGCCTATTCTAGGAAAACCCCTTCTACTTTACATCTCTGCTACTTCAGTCGCACTGGGGGCATTATTGGCACAACATGATGAGTCATTCAAAGAGAGATCAATCTACTACATCAATCGAACACTAGTTGGCTATGAGTTAAATTATTCCCCCATGGAAAAAGAGTGCCTTGCACTAGTCTTCAGTACACAGAAACTCCACCATTACATACTCAGCCATCCGATCAAATTAATTGCTAAAATTGATCCTCTGAAGTATTTGTTATCTAGAACCACTATGACTGGCCCCATGGCCAAATGGGTCATGCTTCTAAGTGAATTTGACATAGATTATGTAGAACGAAAAGCCATAAAAGGACAGGTTATTGCTGATCAATTGGCTGAAGCACCATTAGTAGATGCTTACCCCCTAGACACTGAATTCCCAGATGAAGAAATCTACACAATCACAGAAACACCAGCTTGGATGCTATATTTCGATGGCTCATACACTCATAGTGGATCTAGAGCAGGAATTCTATTAGTCACTCCTCAAGGTGACTACATCCCAAAATCATTCAGGATAGCATTCCCATGTACCAACAATATGGCAGAATACGAAGCTCTCCTCACTGGCCTCAGAATTGCAAAACAGTGGCACATAACTCATTTGAAAGTCTTTGGTGATTCTTTGCTCATCATTAGACAAGTTAATGATGAATTCCTCACGAAAGATGATAAAATGTTACCCTATAAATGCATGGTGGATGATTTCAAGAAATATTTCACCTTCATACAGTTTGACCAAATCCCTCAGGTATAGAATAAAGCGGCAGATGCAATGGCCACTATTGGTTCCCTGATAGACATGCCTAAGGACTGAACAGAGTGTGAGTTTCTTGTTGAACAACTTTTAATCCCTACATATGATGTTCCTGAGACTGATATGGTGTGCGATATTGTAGGTCCCACCTCGCCTTGGTATCAAGACATATACACTTATCTCCATGATAACATTATACCCCCAGAACTTACACGCAACCAATGCAAATCCTTTATCCATCATTCTTCCTGATACATCATTTTAGGTGATACGCTCTATCGACGTGGGTATGATGGAATCCTCCTTAGATGTCTGAATGAGACCGAAGCCCACACGGTCCTAACGAAAGTACATGGTAGTATTTGTGGAGCTCACTCAAATGGTATGGCTCTGGCTAAAAGGATCTTACGAGATGGATATTATTGGCCTACATTGGAACATGATGCTTGCGAATTTGTGAAGAAATGCCTTCCATGCCAACAACATGCAGATTTGATTCACGCCCCAACACAAGATCTTCTGCCCCTCCTAGCACCATGGCCCTTTCTCAATGGGGTTTCGACTTAATTGGCAAGATTTACCCACCATCCTCTAATGGCCATGCCTTCATCATTACCGCAACCGAGTACTTCACTAAGTGGGTGCAAGAAATGCCCCTTTCACAGATCACCAGTACTCAGATTTCTAAATTCATCCTCTACCATATTCTCTGCAGATATGGTATCTCGTCCACCATCCTTTCTGATAATGGAAAACCTTTTAAAAACCAAGCCATGAAAGACCTTTGCGATAGCTTCCATATCCAGCATCATTGGTCAACGCCTTATTACCCCCAGGGTAATGGTTAGGCAGAAGAGACCAACAAGACTCTCATTTGCATCCTCAAAAAGGTTGTCAATAACACTGGACAAGATTGGCACCTCCATATTCATCATGCCCTCTGGGCATACCGTACATCCATCTGCACCCCAACAGGCGCCACCCCCTAATCTTTAGTATATGGTGCTGAAGTTGTCTTTCCAATCGAAGTTGAGCTTCCATCACTAAGGATTTCTCTGAAGAATCTTATCAACGAAGAAGATGCTCGTGTTGCACGGCTTGCACAGCTGGACTTACTGGACGAATGAAGAATAAAAGCTTATGATCACCTACAAGCATACCAAAATCGCCTCAAACGTCATTACAATAAAAAGGTCCGTCCTAGACAATTCCAGGTGGGTGAGCTCATTCTTAAGGAAAATCAGTGCACTCAGCAAGACCAAGACAAGAAAGGAAAATTTGAGGCAAATTGGTTAGGACCCTATATCATAGCCGCTAAATATGGATCTGGGGCCTACAGGTTGACTACTCTTGAAGGAGATCCCCTTGACGAACTCGTCAATATCCTCCATCTGAAAAGGTTCTACGGCTAAGTTCACTTGGTAACCCCACCAAAATAAAAAAAATTAGAAAATAAAAAATAAATAAAAAAAATCCAAAAAAATAGTAAAGAAAAATAAATCTGTCTTATGGTGAAAACCACCTCTTGGTGGTGCCTTAGATAAGTATGGATGGTGAAAACCTGGTCACAGGAGTCATCCGTAGAGGGCTTAATCATTATCTACCTAACATCCTAGTTATTTTATGCTTTCATCCACACTATCATCCTCACCCACCTTAGCCTAGGCCTCTTGATATATATTGATTGAGCATTGGATGACCCATCTAGCTTATCCCCCATCCTGAGCTTTTCTGTATCCCACTTTGGGATTGTGTCTTTCATTCCCTTTGTCGGTCGGTCTGTGTCATCATGTAGGGTCATCCATCATGTTGGTCTCCATCTAGATCTCGTCCTTCCGCATCATCGATCTTTTGCGTCGAACTACGTTGCCCCTGCGCTGTCACATAGGCAAGGCTGATCATTCAATTTTCCCCTGGGGCATTTTTTGGATCAACTTGTTTTGGTCCTCCATCAATTCATCTTCACCAGTCCCTTTTCACTTTTATCCATGGTCCTTTCATCGAACTACGTTGCCCCTGCACTTTCATGTAGGCAAGGTTGGTCATTTGATCCTCCCTCGGGGCATTTGTCTGTCGTGTCTTGTGTCCTTAATCATCGGTCATCATTGTCTTCTTTCCACTTTATCCATGGTCTTTTTCCATGAACTACAAGGGCTCTGCGCTTTCACATAGGCAAGGCTAATCTCTGATCAGCCCCCAAGCCCCTCGGTCTTTAGGGTGTCTCCCTTGTGTCGTGTTGTCAAGCCATGCCCCTATCCAGCTAGTTTTTGATAAACAAGATCCACTTGTATCAACTAATCCAATTAGTTTTGAATATCCTACATCATATCAATCTGTTCACTTAGTATTCATCATAGGTCTTAACAGGATGCATCCTTCCTAATAGACCTCACCAATCCCATCTATTAGCTTGATCCTATAGCAATGGGCATTTGAAATTGATTGTGATCTTTTGATGCTTTTGGTTTTTGTTTATCATTTGAGCTCCCCATCATCACTTATCAAGGCCGCCATAATCCATCATATTATGGCATGTTTTAATTGGTCCACATGGGGGCATATCTTGATCTTTTCTTTGATTGTGTCTTCTTGGTTGTCCCACATAGTACCCACCAAGATCCCTGAGGTCTTGTGTTATGTTGGGGCATCCTTTTGTGCTTGTGGTTATCTCAATACCGGGCCCGACCAAAGTCTTTCTTTGAGACTTTGGGGTGTTGGGATAGCCTTCTTATCTGTTGTGTTTGTTTCATGCATTAGACACTAATACGCCTTGGTTCCTCATACCCTGGCACTTGGTGTCTTATGCTATAGCAAAAATCAGTGCTCCGAAGATGGAAAATCATATTAGGATTGCATTTCATAATTATCACCATTGCATTACATTTACCCTATGATTTTGGTTGTGCAAATATTTCTCCTCCATCCCCTATTCTTCTTAGGATACTAAAAGGTTTTGATAGGTGCACACTCACACCATGTCTGCATACGTCTTCCACTATCATCTATGACCCTATGAACACTTATAATGAATTAATTACATTTTAGTTCCATACATTTACACACTATCGTAGGTTCATCTCTTGCAATGTCAAGTGTTAGGCCCACCATCAATACCGTCATAATACATCCATTACATCCTGCATCACACATATTAGTCGAACATGCATATAACCATCATAAGCATATCCCCATCTATCTAACACATGCACATAAGCATTCATCATATATAGGAACAAAAATCACCACCCATTACACCCTGCATATTAGTCACACATGCACATAACTATCATATAAAATATATAACACAAGCATTCGTCACGTCATCATAAGCATATCCACATCTATCTCAAACATAGACATTCATCATACATAAGAACAAAAAGCACCATACATTACATCCTGCATCACCATCATATAGAAAAATATAAATATATAAAACACATCCATACATGTAACATCCATAAAAGTCATCATAAATAACTGCCATCATATGGCCATCCACATATACATTATGCACATAAAACATGAGGCCAATAGGAGCTATTATATATATAAATATACCACAAGTCCACAAGTACATCTCATAGTCCAGACTAACGTATAATAATGACATCAATGTCATCACAATCTGTGACCATCATATATAAAAATCATCCAATCTAACCACCAATACAAGGTCCTGCACATATCCACTATACCCCTGCACTATCCACCTACCCTGCACCTGTCAAAAACATAGTATCTTGTCATCTACCAAATGAACTCTCCACATTTGATCTCTGTGGAGAATCAGGTACTGATCCACTACTTGGTGAAGCCCCTGGTGAATCACTGTAACCGCGGGTCCGTGTCCCCAATGACTGGGACATCGCTAGCTTCTAGGGTGTCTTCCGGGTATAATAGAATGTCCACTATGATGGATCAGGAACTACATGATAATACACAGCCATCCAAAATCCTGCCTCTCTCATGTTCTCCTCTCGCTCTGCAATTTGGACTTGAGCGAAATTCCACTCCTAACGATACCTATCTCGGTCCCTGGTAATGACTCTCCTCTCCTGCTCCCATGCCTCCTGAGCCAACCGACTCTGTGCCAGCTCTGCCTGTAATCGGCCTCTCATCTCCTCTGTAGCCACTTCCTGTGCCACTGCTGTCTCTCTCTCTCCACAACTTGTAAGTCTGCTCCTGGCATCCCACCCTCACCCTGGCCTGTCGCTGCATAGGCAATCGCGACATCCCTCTCCACCTATAGGGTCTGTATCTGTATCTCTACTACATCTCTCTCCCTCTAAGCTGTCTGTGCTCGAGCCACTGCTGCATCCCTATCCCTCTGAAGCGCCTGTGCCCTCAACTCTACTAAATCCCTCTATCTCCGGAGAGTCGCTACCTCCGCTACTGCCTCATCTCTCCCTCTCCGTAGTGACTATATCTCCGCCTCTACCAATGCTCTCTCACTCTAAACACACGCCTGCACCACATCCCTCTCCACCTCCATCGCCCACACCTGCGCCTGTGCCACATCCCTCTTGGCCTGCATACTTCGTGCTTGCTCCACTGCCACAACCTCCCTCTCCTGCATCAGCCCCATCTCTCCAACTACCTGCTCAAGGCAATTTACTTTGTCTTGAATCTCATCCCAATCTCCCTGGAGATCTCTTAACTGCTGACTAGTACAACCTATCCCCTAATCTTCTCCCTGCTCTGTCCTCCCCTCTAGCTCCCCCTAGCCTATAAAACTATGACCTCTACCTGCAATCTGTCACGGTCCCATGTCATATTGGTCAACTCACCCTGTACACTCTGCACCTCTGACTGTGCCCTGTCTCTCTCCTCCATCGCTCCCCCTAGCTTGAAAACCATGGCCTCATAATCTCTTAATGACTCCCACTGTACTCTGGCTAACTCGACCTCAAGATCCCTCACTCTCCGCTCCGCCATCTGTACTCTCGCCTATACAATGGGATCCTCCGGTACATAAGGAACTAAAGCTAGTGACTCTGCTGCAACAACATCCTCCTCCGCCACATCCTTGTCTACATCCATCGCATCCTCCTCCTCAACCACCTGCTTTGTCTCATCCTCCCCACCTGCTGGCTCCTCCCTCCCCCTACTCCTGTCACTCCTCACGGTCCTCCACAATCCAGAAAACCTAGAATCGTCTCGCCTCTCCCTGTCTCTCAACCACAAATCAACGTCGTGGTGACCTCCTCTCCTCCCCTGGTGCTGCTCTAACATCCTCATCCTCTCTGCTCTCTGGCTCCTGATGAGCCTCGTGACTCTCTACAGTCGGCCGAACCCGCAACCGCCATGGCTGACCATGTCGTCCTACCACAAATTGTCTCCTCCCCTCCTCTGCAGCATCCCTCACACCTACCACCTCCACATCCTCCATATCATCCACATCCATCACCTCCTCCACCCTCTGCCCCCCTGGGCTCTCTGTGGCTGCCCTCTCTCCCGCTGCCGACCCTCTCTCCGACCTCGTCTCTGATGTCTCCTCCTCCTCCCTACTCTGCCTGCCTGCTCTATCTCATCCCCCTTGGGCTCCTCTTGTCCCCCCTCGTCTACCACTGCCACAACCTCTTGTCACTGCAGCTCCCCTCCTCTCCTCTCCCTCTGTAGTCTCTGCCCATCCTCTGGTCCGGCACCCGCTACCCTCAAAATAGGCTGAACAGGAGTAATCCTCTCCCATAACCTATTCTGGAACCACCTTTGGTATCGCTCGGTCACCACCGGTACCTGCTCTCCTCCTACTCTCCCTGGATAAGGCACCTATCCTGCTACCCTCCATGACGCCCTGGCTGTCACTGGTGCTATACGGCTTCCCCATGGTAGCTCTCTACTATACCGTTGAAATAGGATAGGAGCCGTCGAAATATCCTGTATCACTCCAAACTATCTCAACACTCTGTCTGGTAGTTGAGACTCTACTATGCGCAGTAAAGTACCAATAATAAAACATCTGCTCAAAAAATAACCCTCCTGTCTCCTCGTATCAGTCCATCTCCTGAACTGACGCGCCCTATATGGCCACCACTCTATGTCCCTCGGACATAGATCATCAAATGCTCTCCTCCATCCCTCCATCTCTCCCTACCTGTCATAGCGAAAAAACCAACCTCTCTTCTCCCCATACTCCCAAGCCACGAGCTCACGATCATCCACTGTCCCCCTTCTCACCACTATCGGCCTTGTCACTGCAATATGCTCCCAAGCCCAAATCTGCAGCAGCATCACATGTGTCACACTCGATATCCTCTGGTAACAAATCCCATGCATATCTCTATATAGCTGAGCCAATACACATGAACCCCATAAAAATGGCCCTCCCCGCCACTGGACAATGTGGCAGATCACCTCCATATAACGCGGGCTACATAAGCATCTGCTCCTATCCAACAACAGTATCCCACTAATCAGCCCACACAGGAATAATGGTAAGGCTAGCACCCCCACTGAAAAACACTTATCCAAATCCAACTGCCCCTTCACCAGGGGAAGCTCCACATGACCAAACAATACTCTCATAGTCTCCTATAACTTCGCCCCTGTGGACACTACCTTCCTCACTAATCGGCTGACAATCAGCAGCCTCGAGATGCACCACACATCCTCCAACGTCACAGTCATCTCTCCTATAGGGAAATGAAACGTGAATGTCTCTAAGCTCCATCTCTCTATCAATGCTATCAACATCACTAGATATGCTCTGATCACTAGAAATTGAACATAGTGACCTAAACCTGCATGATCCAACGCTGCCTGATCCTCCTGTTCATCGCTGCTATCGATGCCGCCATCACCTCTGACCATCACTCATGCGCTCGTATCCACTCGAAACTCTGCACGCACAAAAACTTTCTCATTATTCCATTTTCTTATCTTTCTTTCTTCGTTCTTGCATTCTTCTTTTCTTGCCCCCCCTTGGGTTGGCTTCGCCCACTATCGGGGTGGCTCTACCCTTTGACCAGTGGCCCGCTCGACTGCAGTGGGGCGGCACTGCCCCGTCCACCCTTGAGTTGGCTTCGCCCACTATCGGGGTGGCTCTGCCCTCTGATCGGTGGCCTTGCTCGGCTGCAGCGGGGCGACACCACCCCACCGCGGCCCAGGCGGCTCTGCCCTACCGTAGCGGGGCGGCTCCACCCCGGCTGCAGTGGGGCGGCTCCGTCCTGGCCGTAGTCGGGCGACACTGCCCCCGGCTGGGGCAACTCTGCCTTAGCTGCAGCTAGGTGGCACCACCCCCGGCCGGGGCGGTTGTGCCCAGCCGCGGCTGGGCGGGACCGCCCCTGGCCGGGGTGGCACCGCCCTGCTGCAGCAGGGCAGGACTACCCCTGGCTAGGGCGGCCATGCCCAGCCGCAGCTGGACAACACCACCTTGCTGCAGTAGGGTGGGATCGCCCCTGACTAGGGCGGCCGCGCCCAGCCCCGGCCAAGGCGGCACCGCCCTGCCGCGGTGGGGCATCACTGTCCCTTAGCTGGGGCACCCCCGCCGCAGCTAGGCGGAACTGCCCCCAGTCGGGGCAGCTCCACCCTAGGCCGTGGTGGTGGCGCCCTAAGTAGGGGCGGCTACACCTCGCCCCCACTTTATCTCCCTCCCGATTTCCTGCTATTTTTGATTATTTTTTAAACAATTTAATCACAACCCATTTTCTTATTTTTCCTAATGAACAAAACCCATGTGGTCAAATTTTCCAAACCTATCAAAATATATGTTAAAATACAAAAATTACGCGGGTTTTGTTTCACTCACATGTTGTCTGCCTGTGCCCCTGCTGTATAGTGCACACATCTCGTCCGCTCGGTGCACAATCGTCGTGTCATTGTCCGTCGGCATCGTTTCTTCTCATTTTCTTTCACTCCTCTACTCTCCTCCTCTCAACTGCTATAGTGAAAATGACTAAGGTAATTTTTAAAATTACCTTTTTAACCCCTTCTTCCAAAAAGGTATTTTTTACCTTTTATTTAACTTTTTTTTCCTCCAACTAATCCCTAACTTCCCGGGGCTGCCATTTGCAAACCATGCGTCAGATCACCTCTGTTCAAAAACCAAAATTGCTTTGTTTTTTGAGCTCTATCCAATGGTGTCCTTTTCTTCCTATCAAGATGTCATATGGGGACCTTCTGTTTCCTCCCCCAATCACCCTCTCGAGGGGGCATACCCTCCTATTCCTCCATTCCTTTAGCCTAGTCATTGGGGCATCATTAACCTTTTCCATGCTAGGGGCATCACCATCTATCATTTCCTCCCTCATTTGCATTTTATTTTTCTTCGAAACACTGTTATCCTAACAATATTTCGAAGAGGGGCGAAATGTAGACATCTAAATTTAATCACTTTCATATGATTAAATTTACTCCCTTTTCATCTATCATAGTAAATATTAATTTATTAAATTAATATTACACATTTTATCTCATACCTATAAAGTATTTAATTTAATTATTAAATACTTTATCTTTCACCCTCTTCCTCTCTAAATTAAATAAATACACTAATTTATTTATTTTAGTCATTTTTCCCCTTTTGATTTAAAATCAATTTAAAATTCTTCACTTTCTCTCTCCTTGTCACATCCTCCATAATCTTGCCCTAATCTGAATTAATTTAATTAATTCATAATTATGATGTGCATCCTCTTAATCAAAGATTATGTCACATCCTCCTACATTTTCCACTTGCCTCTAATCTTCCATTAATTAGTCTAATCCAATATTTGCACAACCTTAACCAAGGTCATTAGCTAGATTTAGCACCACTTTTTAGCCAACTTTTGCATTTACCTTCTTTTGGCATTGACTCCCTTTCCCATGTGAATTTTTAATTCACATTTATTTATCCTAGGTCCTAAGGCTTCTAGAACCTTGGACTTGTCACTTCTTCCACATGTGACCAAGTCCCACCTTTTTGGAGCCCACCTTTTACCCTTTAGATTCTCCTAGGAATGTGAATTTTTATATTTTCAACCACCTCTCCTTTTCCCATGTAGATTTTTGAGGAATTCCAAAATTTTTCAAAAGTCCCTTTCACTCCCACTTAGGGACAAGGAATCCCTTTTGAGAAAATGCTCTCACTCCCCAAGGTGCTTGGAAGGTACTTGTCCTTCCTCCACCTCATGTACCTTTTTGACACCTCACCTCCATCGCATATCCCCTTGGCCACTTCACCCTCCACATGTTAAGATGTGAGGGCTTGTGGGTTCTCAACCCACCATAGCCCTTCATCTTGACATTTTTGGATCAATCTTGACCATTGAATTCTCTAGATAATTCAAATTCTCCTATAAATACCCCCTCCTCAAGGGAATTTTTAACACTTAGCCATTTTATAACTACATGCTGCAAATTTGCATTCTCACTCATTCACTATCATCTAGCCATCCATTCTAATTATTTTGCATAAGTTGATCTTGCATTTAGTCACTCAAGAAGTCATCTAAGGAGCACACAAAGTCGTCCAAATCAAGGGCCAACCAAGGAGTCTCCAACAGCAAGGAAGGTGTAATCATTTGCATCTTGTTTTATCCATTTTCCTTTTTGTTTTATCACTCTTTAGGCTAATCTTGAAGTGTCCTTAGTCTTTTATCATTTGCATTTTTAAGTTATTTTGCACATTGGAGTAGGGTAAAATTCCAAGGTACACACATACAAGCATGCATAAATACATACATATAACCATAGATAGAATCATACACACATGAATACATACATACATGCATACATACATACATACAACCATGCATACATACAATCATACATACACACATACAAGCATAAATATATACATACATACATATAAACATACATATATGCATACATACATACATAAATATATACATACGCACATACATACATATAAATATATATACAAACATACATACATCAAACATACTTGAACATAAATCATCCCAAGTGAGACATAACGTGAGCACATTATAACACGCTCACATTATGTCAAGCATGATAAACACACACCAAACTATTGCAAAAACCAAATAAATGCAAAACAAAAAATAACACAAGTGTTTTATAATGCACTTAACGTTTTATGTTTCTTTGGGAATCCCCAAGCCTTAGGCTTGGGATTTTCTTTGTATTTCCATCCCAAATGCTTGGAGTGCCTTCCTAATGTCCAAAGACATCTTTTTGTATATTCTATAGGATTTCACATAATCTTGTTCATGCTAACTATCAAGTTTGCACGTGTTTCAAGGTTGAACAAATCCAACACCTAGGTAATGTTAGGCTCTCTCTTGGCTATTTAAAGATGTAATTTTTTTCACATTTTGACAATTTTAAGCCTTTGATCTTTAATTTCTTTTGTTTGGTATTTTTACTTTATTTTTTAACTGTTCATTAAAATTTCAAATAAATTACATTTTTATAAACTAGACTCTATTCTATACATATTTAAAAAAATTGATTTTTAATTAGTTTTCAAAAAAAATAAGGCTAGCATGGCCAAAATTCTATTTTTCAGGATGTGTCCACTTTGAAAATTAGTAAAAAATCAAATATTCATTAAAAAATTATTAGAAAAATTGAGCAAAAACTTCATGCTATTAGCTAATTTCTCATCGAAGCGATTTTAAAAATGCCAAAAGAATGTTAACCTTTTGAGGGAGCCACAAAAGATGCTATGTTATATTATTTTGACAAAAACAACACCAACATCTATGGATCCCTCTTTTGAACCCCTTAATCTATACCATTTTCAAAAAAAATTGTGGTTTAGAAAGAAGACTTGGAGCACTTGCTACATTTTTTTTGTTGCATCTTTAAATTTTGAGTGTAACTATCCTCAATTTCTCATCCAAGGTCAATATTTCTTGATTTTAGAAAAAAAGTGGCAACTTAGGACCCCTTTTAGGCCCCCCATCTTTTTGCACTTACCATACATGAGAAAATGTCTCCTCAAAATCTATTCCTTCTACTTGTGAGTGGCCTTTCCACACAAGACTTTCCTTGTTTCTAACCACTTCTCCATTCTCATTTAGTTTGTTTCAGAATACCCACTTTGTTCCAATCACATTCTTGTTTGTTGGTCTTAAGACAAGATCCCAAGTCTAATTCTTCTCAATTTGCATTAATTCTTCTTCCATAGCCTTGATCCAATATTCATCTTTACATGCTTCAATCACTATTTTAGTTTCAACTTTGGAAACTAAACATAGATTTACTTTTTCTTCTATCATAGCAACTTTTCTTCTTTTCAACATGTCTCTGCTCTTGTCACCAATGATATGATCTTCAAAATTATTTTTCTACACATGTACTTAGGAGTCTTAGGGATCCTTTCAAGAGCTTCTTCCTCTTCAATCTAAACTTTTTCATTACCTTTATCTCTTTTGTTTTCCCTACAAAATGATTCATTTGATTTGTAGCCATCTATCATCATTGAGTTTTTGTGTCAGTCTTCATCCAATTTGACACTTACACTCAATAATATTTTTCAACCTCTTTTTGTAGCACTAATAAGTTTTTCTTTCTATAGAATATCCAAGGAAGATACCCTCATCAGGTCTTGTATCAAAATTTCCTAAGTTCTCTGCATCTCATCTGATATAGCATTTTCTTCCAAATACTCTAAAATATTTGACAGTAGGAATCCTTCCATACCACAACTCATAAGGAGTCTTTGAACTATTTTTCCTTGCTTGTACTATGTTAAGAATGTAGACTATAGAATGAATTGCTTCTCTCCAATAAAATTTTGGTAGGTTTACTTCTTTCATTATTGTTCTTGCAGCTTCCTAAATAGTCCTATTCTTTCTTTCAACCACTCCACTTTGTTGAGGAGTCCTAGGGGCTGAAAAATTCCTCTTTATTCCTTAATTTTCAAAGAAATTATTCATTTGAAGAGTCCTAGGGGCTAACAAATGCCTCTTTATTCCTTAATTTTCAAAGAAATTATTAAACTCATTGGAGGCGAACTCTCCACCTTTGTCAAACCTTAAAAATTTAATTTTCATATCTATTTCATTCTCAATGATATCTTTAACTTCCTTAAACTTGTCTAGAGCTTCTAATTGTTCTTTGAGAAAAGTAATCATGTCATTCTAGAATAATCATCAATTAATAGTATGAAATACCTGTCACCTTAAAAACTTCTTACTCTAGTAGGTTCGCCAGGATCTATATGCACCAACTCCAAAATTCCTCTAGTAGATTGTTCTTTGACTTTGAAACTCCTTCTAGCTTGCTTCCCAATCTAACATTCCTTCCAGACAACAATAATAGGGTTTGTAATCTTTGGAAGATCTGTCACAGCTTGAACTAAACTAATTCTCACTAGGCTATCAAAAATGGTGTGACACATTCTTCTATGCTATAGCCAACTTTCATTAATCTAAGTCAGAATATAATGACCATCAACACCTTTGAGTTGATAAATATTTCCATCCATCCTTCTTCCAGCAGTAACCATTATTCTAGAGAATTTTTTGATCTCACATCAATCATCCTAAAACATAAGATTATATCCTTTGCTGCACATTTGTCCAACACTAAAGAGGTTATGTCTAAGACCCTTAACATAAAGAACATCATCTTTATTATGCTTTCCAACAAAACTATTTGAACCTTTTCCACATATCTTAGAAGATGTATCATCACCAAACTTAACTAGACCTGGACTTCATATTTCTCAAGTTTAACAAACTTACACTTGTCATTGGTCATATGATTTGAGCATCCATTATCAATGATCCAATAGTTCTTCTCTTCTCTAGCATGAAAAATAGTAACCATAGTTCCTTTAGTAAGTTATGACCTATTTTCAGAGCACTTTACTTCTACATCCCTCATAGTTAGCAAAATTAATTTCAACATTTCTAGCCATGAACACACATTCATTATCTTCATCATCTAGATAATTAGATTCATCATTAGATATATTATCATCTTCTTTAACATATATAACTTAGATCTTAATTGATTTAGCTTAATTCTCCTTATTCTTGTCATTTGAAGCTTTCTTTGGACATCTTGAATCATAATGACCTATCTTTCCACAATTAAAACATTTGAAAGGTAACTTACCTTTGTACTTTCAAGAACCCTTTTTGATTCTCCTCACAAATTTTTCTTCTACACCACCAAGATCATCATAATCTGATTCCTCATTCTTCTCTAGTTCTCCAACTTTGAAAGTAGTCTCATTATTTGCATCACTTGGAAAAAACTCTCTTAATTCAAAACAAAATAAAGCACCATACAACTGATCTCTAGAGTATTTTCTTAAATCATAAGCATCCTCAATAGCAAAAACTTTATGACTATAAGTTTTAGGAAGAGTTCTTAGTAACTTATTTATGACTTCATCTTCATCAAGTTTTCCACCAAGACCTCTGATGGAGTTGACAACCTCATCCACCTTATGCATGTATCTTGTAATATTTTCATCTTCTGGTCCATTCACATGTTCTCAAATATGATCTTTAGGTTTTGCATCTTTTCCTGCTTGACTTTATCATCTCCTTCATAAATACTTTCTAGCTTTTTCCAGATCTCATTAACAATTTTTAGATGCATAGCTTTCACAAGTTCAGTATTAGAAAGACCACTTAGAAGAGCATACCTTTATTTACCATTTTTCTCATAGGCCTTGATCTCATCATTAGTAATCAGACCATTTTTAGGCATAGTATATCTAGCCTCAACAGACTTCTAAAATCCAAATCCTAGGGAGATAAGGAAACCTTCTATCTTGGTCTTCTAGAATGCATAATCTAATCCATCAAACAAAGAAGCCTCCTTCTTGTGTGCCATCCATATGTACCTTAATTAGCTATTTTTTCTTCTAAGGAACTTGTCTCTGATACTAATTGTTGAATGTATAAGACAATTGGGAGGAGGGGTGAATCAATTGTTCATTAATGTTAGAAACCAAGATCTGAAATGCAAACCAGAAAAGCCTTCCACAAAAGAGAAAAATAGAAAAAGTAGAGCTATTGCAAAAAGATGTGCAACATAATATTATTCAGGAATTCTTAATTACAAGATATGATTTTCTTTATAAAAGCAAAGATGCATAACCCTAATCTTATCTTAAGCAACAAGATAGCTCAATAAGATAAAGATGAAAACCTATAACCTAGGAATTAAATAATTACCTAAGTAAAGTTATGTTAGTGTAATTAAAAATCCTTCCACAAAAGAGAAAAACATAAAAAACAAGAGCTTTGCATAAAGATGTGCAAAATATTATTATTCAGGAATTCTTAATTACAAGATATGATTTGCTTTATAAAAAAAAAGATGCATGACCCTAATCTTATCTTGAGCAACAAGATAGCTCAATAAGATAAAGATGAAAACCTATAACCTAGGAATTAAATAATTACCTAAGTAAAGTTATGCAAGTGTAATTAAATATTAATTACACTAACACCCCCCATAAGTGCAACTTAGGGAGACTAAAAAAGCATGCACCTAAAACTAAGATGAATGCAAGAAAGCATGAATGGGTCCCGACAACAAGGCTTGATCAGGTACCCAAGTACAAATGCAATAATGAGGTAGAGAAGGAAAACCCAGTGGGACAAAACCCCCCTACAATGAGATGACTACTGCAAAGAAACACTGGAACCGCAATCTGACAAGCAAGGAAATATACTTATGTCTACAACTGAAGTAAAAAATAGAATCATGATAATGTGACAGCAGACTCGATGCCACAGAACACTAGAAAACTCACAAACTGGAACAACCCTAGAATCTATGAAGCAACAATAGATGAAATGATGACATAATCTAGAAACTATGTATCTCGATGCTAATGCCAAACTGTGACTAAAACTCTTCCATGGGAAGGAATACCATGAAGACTCTGGAACATTAACCATAAAACATGGCCCTCAAACTAAGAAGGATCTAAACCAATGCGGAACAAGAAACATAATCTCTCAACTTAAGTGTGAACCAATGTGAATCCGATATGTGTCAAGCAATAGCAAAAAAGTATCCAAAAGAAACTAAGAGACTAGATAAACTCATGCGAGTTGCCATCAAAACAAGATGGAGATCAAAGTGAAAACTACACTCTAATCAGATTTATTATGCAAGAAACCCCCCTGATGGAATTTTATCTCAGTTCATTTATTGTAATAACCCAACAATTGTAAAAGGATAGCATACAAACATGCATAAATAGAAAATAAAAATTGATTTCAAATCTGTGTAGAGGACAGAATCAACTTTCTGATGCTATGAAAATGATGAAAAAAGGATCACCGAGTCAAAAGATATGTCCTCTGAAGTGAAATCTGAACATCTGACTTCAACAGAAAAAATATCCCATCAAACAACAAAATTTTTGGAAACAAACTGTACCATCAGAAAATTGGGCTCGCCAGCTTTCCGGTGATATCTCGTTTCAAAAAATTCGCCTCCGGGCTCAAAAGTTATGAAGAAATGAAAAAAAGGGCTATAAAGAGGCACTTCAGGGTACATCAAGGCTAAATGGGCGCAAAAATCCAGCCCCTGGGTGTTGGCGGCTGGTCCTCCATGTGACCACAGTCTCCAAAAAAGCAAAAAAATAACCCGCCACCAAGCAGGTGGCGGGCGGGCTGAGTAGAGGTGGCGTCGCTCTTAGCGCCACCAACTAGGGAGCCCCCCCGTGGCGGGTGATATGACTTGGGGCCAATGCAAAAGGGCAGATGCAGATGCCAGTGAGGATGATGCCAGCAGCCGGCGGGAGATCGAAGGCCGGTGGAGCAATGCCAGTGGTGGAACAAATGCTAGTGGGAGCTAGAGAATGGAGAGAATGCCGGAGAATGAGCCAGCATTGAATGAAGTGTCAGCGGGTGGCAAAACGCTGATGTAGGTGGAGAAAATAGAGAATGCAGAGGGAGTATGGGTTGAAGGAGTCTACAAGAATGCAAACTATAGTACGATAGTACCAAATGAAATAAAACCCACAGCCTTTGAATAATACATTCACCAATAAAAATTTTAATCCACTGTATAATATAAAATACCCCAAAATATTATCTCCCACAAATTTATAAAAAGCTCGATAAATGAAATATTTTGCAGATCATAGAAAATTTAAAATAATTTTTTTTATTCTGCAATCGTACCCTGTACCTGGCGGGTCGTACGACCTGCTGGGTAAAAAAAATTTGCCTCACGAATAGCTAATGTCAAATATAGGCAAGTTATATGTTGTATTTCATCTCTCAGATGCTCTGGATCTAATGGCAAGGTCTGATCTACCTGAAAACACACTAGAAGCTTCGCAACTCCCAGATCTGGAAAATCTTCAAACCCTCGTAACTTTAGCATAAAATGTTGGATTTAGACAAAACAAAAGTTGATCTTGACTTTTTCGACAGCCCTGGACTTGAAAATGAGCTCATATTTCCTCCAATGTGTGCTAAAAGTAACCATATGAGAGTACCCAAATAGAGAGACAAACTCAAGGTATGAAACCTTTGAGGAATCCCGAACGACTCTGTATTGATTTTCTCCATAAATCTGAGAAGGGGTTGCAAATCAAGGCTCTGATACCATGTTAGAAACCAAGATCTAAAATGCAAACCAGAAAATCCTTCCACAGAAGAGAACAATAGAAAAAGCAAGAGCTTTGCATAAAGATGTGCAAAATAATATTATTCAGGAATTCTTAATTACAAGATATGATTTGCATTATAAAAGAAAAGATGCATAACCCTAATCTTATCTTGAGCAACAAGATAGCTCAATAAGATAAAGATGAAAACCTATAACCTAGGAATTAAATAATTACCTAAGTAAATTTATGCAAGTGTAATTAAATATTAATTACACTAACAATTAAAACATCAAAACCCTCATTAACATTTAGATCCCCATTAACCTTATTACCTTTTAATTTGTTAGAATGATTTAGCACGAAGTAAAACAACATAAACTAAAAAAAACAACACCATACACAACAGAATACTAATTTACATGGAAAACCGAAGAAGGGAAAAACCATGGTGAGGATTAGCTCACAATATAAATTAATTGCAACATTGAATACAATAGGCTCACTATCAGAGGTATCACTACCCAAAAGAAAGGGCTCACTACCAAATTACCAAAAAGAAGAAAGAAGAATGTTACAATGAGAAATCCATCTCAATGCAATATAGAAAGATCCACTACAACATCACTAACACATTCACAGTATCTCTAAAGATTGTAGAAATCTTCTACTCATTGCTTCCAATAATCTAACACATTAGAGCTCACATTGTAGTTCACAATTTCACACTTCACATCACACACACCTCATACTTCTACACTCTCATCCTCTATCAATTCACCACTTATTTATACCATCCTCAACCTTGAAAACAATCTCCAAGGGCTATGCACCTAAACCGTGTAAATTTAAATTAGGTCGGGACCAAAACATTCATGTAGTCGACATCACACCTTAACACAGACATAAATCCACATATACACACCACACCATGCTTCCACAAACACCAAAGCAAATCCAAAATTAGTGTAAACATTGAAGGTTAGCCGAACCCATGTAAACACTATTAAACATTTAAGTACACACTTCGTTTGATCCAAAGACAACTCATGGACAACATATATCACTTGAACATAATTTAGAATATTCCAACAACACCCTAAAATCCAACAAATTCCTTCACAACAACTTTCACCTAAAGAACATACTCATCCTATATAATCAATTAACCTTCCACATACTATAACTTAAGAAACCAACCTTGTAGAGCACCAAAACATGAACAACTTAGACTAAATCTAGATATGAGAAATATGAATACTCTCAGATCTGTATGACCAGAAACCACACTATGGAAAAATGCAGAGCAAAACCATTTTCCCCTAGACAACACTAAATACATAGTTCACACACTGGTGAACACAAATTTCTCTACATAATGATCTAAAATGAAATATTTTAGATATATAATACTTTTGAACACCTTTGATCAACATATCTAAACCAAATGAGCAGATATTCAATATAGAAGAAATGTCAAGAAAAACCAAAACACCACTCTATATGGAAGAGCACCTCATAACCACATTATTTCCCCTTTTATTCATTTTTTTCTCAAAAGAACTTGGAAACCAAACACCGTGCAAACACATTCTCACAATGTGCAACACTTCCTCAACATAACCAAACCAACTGCAATATAGCAATTCAACCATACACATGGTTATCAAGCCAATACTAGAGGTTGATAACAATGCAACTACTAATGACTACATAATGCAACTAATCAAAGCATCAATGCAACAACACAAACTTCGATAAATATCCTCATAGACCTATTGATATCAATGCAACAACAAATATTTATTGACATCAATGACAAGACAAATTGCTCATACTTGCAACATGTACAAGTGAAGGGAATTAAAACCTTTAATTAAACAATTTCCATTGCTTAACCAAAGTGGGATTTATGACAATTAATTAAATAATTTGCATTATTTAATCAAATAAGAGGAAAATTAGTGTGAATAATGATGAATTAATCAAATAAAATTATTTAATTAATAAATGAAAATAGTGAATTTAATTGAATAATTGACATTATTTAATTAAATAGATGAACTAGGTGAATTAGGTGAGAAATGGTGTTAGTAATAAAAATCAGGTGTGTAATATGATCAAGACATTTTCAAGTGTCTATGCAAAGAACTAACCCCACCTAATTTTTGACAATCTTTCAAAAAAATATAATTTCTTATAAAAGAATTCAAAAATTGTAGCCAATAGAGAAAATTAATAAAAAATTTACTAAAATTTGACCACTAAATTAAATAACTTATTTTATTTCTAATATGAAATTGCATAGAACTAGCCGTAGCCAATTTTTGATAAACTCTCCAAAAATATATATTTTTAAACTACCCAAAATTGTGGCCTATAGAGAAAATTAATGAAAAACATAAAATATTAATAAATTTTATAACACTAGCCTTAAAATTCTATTTTCTTCTAAGGGATTATCTAATGCATGCCTCACAACCAAAAAAAAAACCAGATCCAAATTCACACTAGTTTAGTAGTTATGGTGGAAACAAAACTATTGGCCCAAATCGTACCTTTGATACCTCAAACGAAGTGAGTGATCCACTGACTCTTTTAATTTTATAGTACTTTTTTAATGTAAATCTAGAGGTCATAGCTTCTAATAGATTAAGATAGGGGTTGTGATGAGCCACAAAATTTTTCTCATCAAGACTCATTTTCCCTTATTTCTATTTACATTCCAGAAACACACACACACACACACACACACACATTTGCATCCTTTGACAAACCATTTTGGCTCACTTTGATAAAGAACTAGTTTAAAATTTATGTTGTTTATTGAGTGATTATATATTTAAATTAGTTATTTATAGAATAATATAGCATTTCTTATCTTAGTCATTATGATTGGGATTCTCATGGATTTTTAAGTGCAACAAAGTAATTCCATCAAAGGAAGCCACTTTCCCACAACAATTTCAATCTAATACCTATATCCATGGTTGTAGCTTGGGTAAAATAATAACCATAGCTTTCATATAGTTGCGATTGTATTTTGTACATAGCTAAGGCTATAGTGTGCCTACAACAAAGTGAGAAATGAGTAGTTTCTAGATAGATGATAATTTAATTATCTTATGAATAGATGGAGCCTACATGAAATTGAATGATTCAATTGGCTCATCCTTGTTCTTCTCAATGGATTCTTCATCAATTAGTTAAGATCATGTGTGTAATAAATATCATATTATCCTTATGGGAATGTGTTTATTTCCTTTTTAAGAATTAATCTTTCTAATTTGAATTTTATTTTATAAATAAATCATCATCATCCTATATGTTTTGGAGTAGGAGGATGAATATTGAAATAATATTTTTGCATGATCTAGTAGTAAAAATAACTAGTAAATAGAGATATGATTTATAGCATAGAGTGATAAAATATGAAAATAGTGAATATTGAGCATACCTAAATGTAATTGATCTTGTTAAGATAATAGAAAAATAATTTATTTTTCATGATTCTTTTATTTTCTATCTTTTCTTGTGTACTTGAATTAACCTAGTTTAATTACTAGTTTACTCAAAGGAAGAGAGGAGGGCATGGTTACCCAAGCAATGATCCATTTGAGGTGGATTGTAGCTAGGTCTCCAACCAGGATAGTCAAATTTCTGCATCTTTAGTTAAGAATACTCTTTCTTATGGGATTACTATGTAATTCATCAACCAATATCCTTTACATCAACTTGTATCCTTTAAACATATGCATGTGAAGTTTTTTTTGAAAGCCTCTCAATTGTATATTAGATTTAGATATACATTATATTTTTAGAAATTAATCATTTTCTTGTATTATGTGCTTTGTTTCTTTCCCTATGCACAACATGAAAATCTCAAATTCTAGGAACTTAACACCATACATACAATACCAATACCATGCCCATAGATAATTCCCTTGGGTAACATGTAAATATAGGATGATCATGGACCAAGTGTTTGCTTGATTAATAGAGAGCATATTTGTTAAGTTATGTGTGAGATTTTTATACACAAGATTTAATTAGGGGGATGGAGCTTGATGTGAAGGAGAAAGGAGAGAAGCTGGTCATGTTTAAATTTAAAAATTGGGTGATATAACTTTGTGAGACCAAGCAATTGATCCTACAACTATGAAGTAATCTTGAGATTAAAAAATGGCTTAAAGCACATTGGATAGCATGTTTACAGGAATACATGTGAACATGAGAGTAGTAAATAAGTGGATAATTTCCCAAATATTTAAATCTTCCTATATTTTAAACATTTAGTTCTATTTTAGTAGCAATAAGCCTTGCATATAAAAAACAATTATTGTATTGTAGGACAAAAATATTAATAGTATTGTAGTAAAAAAATAGAAAAGAATAGGTCTTGGACCTAATAAGTATAGCTAAAAAACTAAGACCAAGATCAAGATAATATAAAGACTTAAAAGTTACTTTATTGTGTTAGATTATATTGTTAGTGTACATTCATCTAGAAAGTTGTTTCCACTAAGGTAGATCATGGATTTCAAATTTAATGAAAAAAGATTTAGCTTTCTCAAGAATTCATCCAATTTTATTTAGGATTGTATAGTTGGTTAGTCTATTTATGAAGTTCAATTTTCAAGAGTTAATCCTATTAATATAAAATGAAATGACTCTATTCATCTATAACATTATTCTATCAAGGTTTTCAAATTTTATAAAAATATTTTATTTTAGTTTTCTCAATGGTTCATCTTATTGTTCTTTTTATTAGTTAAATGGCCTGAGGGAGGTCATTCCCTTTTTATTACAATTTCATGATAAAAGTACAAAGGAATACTTTGAAATGAAGGGTTGAAGAGACATGTCCCATTAAGTAGAGGAAATACAAAATAGCAATAGGTCTGACAAATATGAGAAAGAAAGACATAAATATTGAATGCATTTATATAGACTAAGAGATTAGATTATTATCTAGCCTTCAATTGGATAGACAATATACAACACTAGATACAAAAATATTTTACCCTAAACCACTATATACGACTCTTCACGATCTTCTCTAATGTATAAATAAAAGATGTTGTAAGGTCATCACATTAGGATATGAAGGAGAAATTCCCATTGTGGTGGAAATGGTGTGGATTATGAATTTATATGAGATGTTAATTTCATATAGGCAAACATATTCCCAAAAATAATATTTTATTTTTCTACCAATAACAAAACAAATATCATACCTTGATAAAAACTTAAATTTATTTTTCTACATACAATTAAAATTGATAATGTGATTGTCTCATTTGATTCTAAGATTATAATTTATTAATATTGACCATAACTTCTTGATCGAACAAATCAATAATAGTGCAATTACTTTGAGAATTTGTAAATACAAAGATGCCCATTGACAAATGAATCCTTTGTTGTAATATTGGATGGTCTCTTATAATATGTCATATGTAATTAGTGACCTTGTGATATTACACTATTTTAAAATATGTAAATTTTATTATTTTATATTTTGATAAAGTTAAAAATCATGATAAAAGATTAAAAAATTAATCAATAAAATATCATTATTTTAATATTTTATTTAAAATTGTCAATCGTGTCATGTTGTGATAGTTAAGTTGTTCTATTGTTATTCTTTGCATCAAGGTTCAAACCCCATTGGAATGTAATTGTTAAGAATTTAGGAAATAAGGTCCCCTATTTATGACCAGTTCATAAATCTAAGTAAAAAACATTTACCCCTTAATATATATATATAATTTTAAATTTATATATCTGGAAAACAAATATTTATTTTAAATATATTACAGTTTAATTATTTAAAAATATAAATAGTAAAAAAAATAATTACAATGATATTATCAAAACTACATACTAATCTATCACCTTTTGCCAAGTGGAATAAGGTGGTTGATGGCTTGGCTAGGTGGGTGTTTGAATGCGGTGGAGACTGGAAGGTGGATGATTGGGGTGTTTTGCCTGTGAATCTTTCTCAGGAGCTCGAGGAGCTTATTCAGATGATATGAGACTGAATCTTGGAGCCACTTGATGGCTTGTGGTGGCCTTGGGCCTGTGTTGTCTTGATTGGACTTTCTTTTTGTATTGATCTTTTGATGGAATAAAGCTTTTACCCTCCTTTTTATTAAAACTACATACTAATCAATAACATTTATTCTCTTCTCCTTTGTTGATTGATAGATCTCATCCTTGGGGTTTCTATGATGGGGATAGTCAAGGAAATTTCACACTCTATGGGGCGGGTGGCATAATATTTTTCAAACCAAATCATTATATCTCCTTTAGTGCTAGACTTGGCAATGATACAAATAATTTTGTGAAGATTATGGCTTTGAAACTTTTGTTGACTTTGGCCAAGGACAAAAAGATGGATCAAATTCAAGTCTTTGGTGATTCTGAGGTCATTATCAATTGGATAAATGGGATCTATCGTGTTGAAAATTTGCTTCTCATGCCCATTAAAGACATGATTGTTAGGTTAAGACCTACCTTTGTCCATATATCCATCACACATGTTTATAGGGAATACAATTTGGAGACAGATATTCTTTCTAAGGCAGGTTTACTTTTGGCAATGGATAGATGGGAACTCAAGGAGTATTTGGAGGGCTATATCTTACCGACTTATTACTTCTCGGTGATCGATCATTCATTAGATATCGTCACTTCTAGACATTTGGTGGTCTACTCTTTGTTTGCTTTTACCTTTTATGGTGTGTGGTTTTGTTTACTCTGGGGTTTGACTCTTTGGTCCTTCATTGCCCATGTTTTTTCCTAGACTTTGCTGTTTGTTGTTGCTCATTATTGACAACACATTCCTCTTTGTATTTTCTTTGCTTTTTCCTTAACTTTATTCTACAATATGTAATATTTTTTTAATCAATTTAATATTATGAATTATTTTCCGAGAAAAAAATATATATTCTCTTCTAAAAAATATTCTCCATATACTTTTTCATAAATATAATCTATTAACAATTGTATGGAGCACTTGCACACTTTTCCACTCTTCTCCTTTGTTCACCTCTACCCAAAACCCCTTCTTCATTATTGCATGCCCCAATAAAACATCTGAAATTTCCTCATAATAATCGTAAGTCAAATAATCACGTGCTAACATTGTAATTATCCGTTCTCCTTGCCGCAGGCCATGGCGACAGTAGAGGGAGGAGTATCGTGAGAGTGATTTATTTATATCGTCTATGGACGTAGAGCTATCAACCACAAACACAAAGCATCCAATTACAGCACTTAATTTTGACCACTCGAACTCATTTAGGGCACCAATTTTAATGACTGCATCGACGCTAATATTAGCGTCACAAAACAGATTTTGGTTTAAAGTTGACTCTGCTCCATCCGCTGCTCGTCCTATCATAACGATTCTCCTTGACGGCACACTCTGAAATAAAGACACAATATTCTCAGTTCCTCCACGGCAACTTCTTTGCATTTACAGATCACTTCAAGCATTACTTACGAAACATATACATGATGTTATGAGAAGAAATGACAAAACAAAACCGACGGTCAATAACGAAAGGAAAAACCCTTGATATTTATGATTGCCCGTCAAAAAGAATTATAGAAATCATTACCTTCAACTTATGAATGCAATTACGTATTAATGCATTGCTGAAATAACTAAGTCTCAACCATCTTAATCCGGGCAACTCTTCAACACATGCTATGTTGTCCAGCTTCTCACAAGAGTCAATCACAATTGGCCTCAAGCAGCCCAGTCTGGCAAGATTTGACAACTCCTCAAGCTCAGGACACTCTCCAATAGTCAGCTCTCTGAGATTTGGAAGATCATCGATTCCTGCCAATCTTTGCAAATTTCTGCAACGTTTTACAGACAGACTAATGAGTGTTGTTGGCAGCATCATGTTCTGTAGCTTCTGACAAGAGTCAATCTCAATTCGCTCCAAGCAGTTCAGTCTGGCAATACTTGGCAACCCCTCAATCTCGGGACACTCACTAATGAACAGTTCTCTAAGGTCATAGTTAACTGACACATTTTTCAATTTTTTAAAACCACGCAATTGAAAATATTCCGACTTCCCAACTCCATCAATTGTAATCCTTTCGAGGCAATTTTCACCGCTCAAATCTGGCAATCGCTCAAGCTCTGGGCAGTCACGAATGCTTAATTCAACAAGCTCATGATGACCTAACCCTATTGTTTTCAACTTTGGACAACCATCCAACCTAAAATATTTCAAATTTACCCCTCTAAAAAATATTATGCTCTCCAGACAGTTCATACCACTGAGAGAAAGATTCTCAAAGACTAGCTTCCTACAATTGGAAATTTTCAATTCTACGAGGCTTACAAGATTAGATATTCCCAACACACTTCTCAAATGATCACAGCCTTGAATAGTAATTTTTCCAGGGAGCTTAGACGTTCTAGCCTTAGCTCCTCAAGTGACGATCGCACAACATTACGGTAATCTGGATTTTGATGAATTTGCAGCTCTTTCAACTGGGAGGGCGCCTGAAATTCAAGATAAATTTGTGTAAAGCTCTCAATGGTTGAAAAGAATAGACCAGAGTCAACTATAACATAATGAATTTCAACATACCGGAGATTCATTTTTTTGACTGAAAAGATCAAAATACCTCTGTATGAGTCACCCACAATGTTTTGAGTCCTTTACAGTTGATTTCCAGATACCGCAAATTTTGAAGAGGAATCCATGTAGGAATGCTTAGTTGTTGGTCGTCAAGCTGGAGCCATAGTAAGGAAGCTGACGTCTCAAAGAAAGTATCTGGCTGGCCTAAAAAGAAGCTGTACTTCATGGACTCGTGGTAAAAGGAATGTAAACATCTGACATTGGTTTTGGTGAGTATTTCTTTGAAACTCATTGGGTCCTGCATGCACAGAAGCTGCTTAGAATTCTATCTATGTAATAGCAAGTTAAGATAAGCAATATTACAATACGGAGGAGAAATCCGAAGGGGTGACAAGCATACCAAAGATATCAGATCTTGAGGACGCCACAGGCGATGAGGAGGGCTGAGCTTAAGTGCCATTTCTCTTCCCAAGTCCCTCAGGTGGTCATGCATTCTCAACACTAATCCCTTGTATCTAGAAACTTCTTCTTTTTCAAGAAGAAACTTATCTTTGAGTCTTTCCATCGTATTGTGAGCATTCCATCCTGATCCTTCCAATACTCTTTCGACTATACTCGTCTGCTTGCCGACAAAAAAACAAGCAATATCCATGAAAACTTGTTTTTCTTCACCATCCAATGCATCAAAACTTATTTTCAGTCTTTGTTTTACGTCTTGAGGCAGTGTCTTCCTAGCTTTAATCAATTCTGACTCCCAAAACCTGTAATCTCTACCATGAACGTGTCTGCCGAGAACCTGAAGAGACAGAGGTAAGCCTCTACACACGTCTACGAAGGAGTCAACCTACATGGATGGGCTTGGCGGAAGGCATGCCAACAGAAGAGTTCTCTGCCATAATTTCTATCGATCCCTTTTAAATTATAACCAACAGTGATTCCTGCGGTTATAAGCACACCTGCGTCACGGGTTGTGACAATAATTAGACTATCACCAGAATTATTTAATATATCCATGACAGCTAGAGCATTGAACTGCTCCACATGATCGATGTCATCTAGAACAATCAGGCAGCTTAAACGGGGGTCCCTTGTTAGATGATCTTGGAGAGAGCTTCTTCCATCCTCTTTTGTTCTAAAACTGATCACTTTGCCAAAGAGATCTTTGAGAAGCGTGCTTTGCAATGCAGGTAATTCGCTTCTCACAGACGCTTCTCGCACATCAAACAAAAAACATGCTTTAGTGTAATTCGATCTCTTCCGATTAAACAACTCTTTGGCGAGAGTTGTCTTCCCCGATCCGCCCATTCCAAAAATGCCCACTATCTTAGCCTTATGCTTCCTTTCTTCCTGCCCGCACTGATCTTCAAAATCTTGCACAAGTTCATCAAGGCATCGCTTTCCAAAATCTTCCAAAAGCTTGTTAAGTCCCACTGGATATTCAGCAACATATAAACATGTTTTCCTTTGCACTTCTTTTTGTACAGCCGCTACTATTTTTTGGCAATCCCATTCACTGAAACATTGTATAATAAAAGGAGGGTTCCATGAAAAAAATGTTTAACCAGATTTGAAGGAATTATATAACATACAACTACCAAAATTACAGAAATATTACCTGTTAAATTCTTCGCCGGCTATAAGTGAAACGGACTGAAGGGCTTTCTTCCACGCATTAAGCTTGTCTAGGTATCTGCCCTTCTCTTTATATTTATTGAAAGCTTCAGCGTATACTCCCGTTTCTATGCGCCGGAGATCAGAAGGCTTCACTTGATAGAACACGGAGATTATTTTGGCCGTACTTTCCTTCATGAGAAGCAGCTCTGCCAGGCACCAAGGGGACTCTGCATATCTTTTAGAAAAGATGGCTATGTGTACCTTAGCAGAGCGGATGGCTGTCTCAATAGTCGAAGGAAATGAATTCCCTAGCACCTTCTCTTGGGAATCAAGAAACGCCCGTATTCCCAACTGCTCAAAAGAGTTGTAAAACTCAGTAGCCAAAGTTTCTTTGACATCGGGGCCTCTATGGTTGATGAAAACATCATACAATGCCGCTGAAGATTCAGAAACCTTCCTTCTTTTGCCGGCAGGTTCTATTCCAGAGAAAACATTAAGTTCCTGGTTTTGCTGGTGAGACGAAGAAGAAGATGCCATTGATTCCAATTCAAACGCTAACAACCCGTTAAAAAATAGAAAGAACGAGCAGGACGAACAGGCTGCGATTGCAGTATGCGTAATGAAAGATGAATTTGTGGAGAAGAGGAAGGCTAGAATGAACAAAATAGATCATACCGCAGGTGGGTTCGGTACTTTCTTCGTTGTTTGCTCGAAACATTGAGAAAAAGAAGAGTACGTAAAATTTATACAAGTCCCTACCTATACAAAGAAGGCTGCAAGTTCAATCCTTACAGACAAATTCAAGGAAAGAAAACAGGAGAGGAAAATACTAAGAAACTTGGTTGGGTTTTTTCCTGGAAGCAGTCAAGGGAAAAGGGAAGGAAAACGGTCAGTTGAGAGTAGACAAACCTGTACACGGACGGAAAGGAGATTAGACCAGCTGCTGTCGGTGCCGTCTTGACTGGAGTAAGTACCATAAAAGAAATGCGTATTTATCGGATATTATTTTTATTTTGTATCAGGCTCTCAATTGCAAAAGAGTACAATAAGAATAAAGGCAACTCTAAAGGTTGCCAAAGAAGAGTACAACAAACAGCCAAGGTACTAACCTCAAGACATGGTGAAAACAACATTACAAGACAGCCATAAAATGGCTCATAAACAACATTCAGTTCTAAATTTAAGCAAACACTACAACTGCTGTGAACATAGAGTGTCTTTTTCATGAAGTTGAAGCAATTGATACTTTATCTCATCCAAGTGGTTGTTGATTTTGACCTGTTCTTTGGGCACCCCCTACAATTAAGAGCACAACACAACAATTTGGAATATAACATCTAAGTAAAATTTTAGCATTTCCGCTTCCTAGTGCACATTATGCTTAGCAAAAATAGTCAAACATCGAGTTTTCCAAATATTAAGTAAAATAGCATGTCTCATAGAATCAGCAACAACATTCCTATGCAACCCAAAACCCAATAAGGCTTCTTTCCATCTTAACTTATGCCTAAAGATAGTAGGAAGAAATTTGAAAATAACATTCCATTTCCTTTTTGTCCAAGCACAATCCCAAAAAATGTGTTTCAAACTTTCATTGTAATGAAAAAAGGGGCATTTAATCTGCTACACCATCATACTTCTTAACCTATCACCAATAGGTAACTTTGAGTGTAAAACTTTCCAGGCCAAGATTTGAGCATTTGCCTCAACTTTAGACATTCAAATTTGAGCACTCAATCCTCTCCAAGTCTTTTCTTTGAAGGTACAATTCCATTTTTGATTAAGCCTTGGATTTAAAGACACTGAAGGAAGCAAGCTAAGATATATCTTTTTCAAAGGAAAATAACAAAATTGAGCTTTTTTCAGCCACCACCAATCCTTAAAGGCATTACAATGTAAGGGAGTACAAAGTTTCATAATCAGCTCCATGGGAACCAATGCTCTCACGAAAATAACAAAACCTTGAAGCTTATCATGAACACCAAATTTATTTTTAATGATATGTCATACAACCCAATCCAAAGTATTAAAGTCCCATAAATCACCAAAGTGTTGAATCCCTTTATTAAATAAAAGAAGAGCATGTCTAGGAAAAGCAATAGCAAGAGGTTGTCCCTGATATTGGACCATTTTGTTCCACCAAATAGATGAGACACCAAAACTGAACCCGTGTTGTAAGGATTCACTTTTCCAGCTTAAACAATTGCAAACTAATTGCCAAGCCTTCCATATAGACCGCAAGGGAAAGGAGGCTTTGAGCTAAAAAAAAGGAGCCAACAAAACTTTATCAATCCATCTAACTGATTGCCATTTTTTTTTAACAGAAGCCTGCATGATTTGATAACGAACCAAGATCTTCCAAGGTTCATCTCTAACCACAACTCTAACTATCCATTTAGCAGCCAAACAAATTCCTTGGGTTTTGGGGTCCAACAAACCCAACCCACCTCTTGATTTAGGTTGAATGCAATGTAGCCAAGAGGCTGATTTAAAACCAGCCTCACCATTCCAGTTAGACCAAAGGAACTGCTTAATGATTTTTATTAAATCCTCATAACCCTTTTTAGATGGCATCCAACAAGAAGAATAATACACATGAGAAGCTAGAAAAATACGATTCACCACTTGGATCTTTCCAGCTAAGGAAAAAAATTTATTCCCCCAAGAGGACAACTTATTTTTCAACTTGTTAAGAAACCATTTCCACATATCAAAAAGTGTAACACCAAGCCCAAAAGGAATCCCCAAGTAGCGAGAGATTTCTCCACGTTTAATTTGTTTCCATTCATTGGTATCCACTCTGAAATTGAGGTTAGTCTGCTCCTAAATAAACTCAGTTTTATGATGTGCTAATTTAGAACTAGGAAACAAACTTTAATAAGTTCAAGAACCCCCATCACATTATGAATCTCTTTTCTGAATTATAGAAAATTATACACTTCACAATATGGGATATTTAAAAAGAAAATTATACATCACATTATGGGATATTTAAAAGAAAATTATACACCTCACAATAATATTATAGCGAAAAATGGAGTTTCAACATGAGTTTTTAATAATTTATCAATTATTATTAGTTCTACCAAAGAGAATACTAATGCCATGCATTTGCACGTAATATTTTGAGTATTACTAACAATTTAACCAATGAATATGTATTAATGCATTCATTGCATGCAATTTTTTTGAGTGATAGTGACAATCCAACCAATGAACATCTAGAATTAAAAACTTGACAAACAATTTTATATAGTCTATTTTTAATTGTCTATTTCTAAAATTGTTAAAATATTCTTTATCTTTCTTTTTATTGGTTCATGTTGTCAACAATAGTGCAAAAATTAGGGCTTTTTTTTTCTAAATTATGTGCAATGCAATGCATTTAATTCATTGAGTCAAATTTCAGACCTATTAATGATTTGAAAGACATGGGCACTATTACATGCATCATCATATAATTTTACACTG
>VDFB02105785.1:485979861-486040735 GCA_007258455.2 Sequoia sempervirens | reverse complement strand
AAAAATCCTATAAATACCCCCTCTTTTCTCCCATTTTGGGGAGATCATTTTGCTAGCCAAACTCTTGCAGTTTTGTTTCTCAACCTACACTTAGCCATTTTCTTATTTTCATCCACTTGCATCCATCTTCACATCTTCATCTAGCTTGCATCTACTTGCCATCCAAGGAGCATACACATCAAAGATCGAAGGGCCAACCAAAGGATCGATTTGACACAAGGTATAGAGTTCCATTTTGTTGCTTTCATCTTGTGTTGTTTCCAACTTAGGCTAATCTTGAGGTGTAGGTTGTTTTGGTGTTTATTTGCACTCTTTTGCTTGTTGCTTGTTTTCTAACACTCCATTTCAACCTATCACAGTTACCTCATTCACTAACCTCACAAATGTGTTACAAAGTTTAGTCTTGAGCCAAAAGATATAACCAACCCACTTATACAATCTCTCACTTATAGCATCATCTCTCACTTTATTTGCTTGCACAAATTAATATGCAATATAAAACCTCTTGAATTTATCCACTTGTGCATTGCCATTTTCCCATTGCACATAGTGCACATGCTCCTTCATCAACTTACGAAGAGTAGGAAGAATATCTTCAGTCAATATATTATCTATCTCATTCACTTTGGTTTTCTTCTTTTCAAGTGTTTTCAAATTAGATTCCTTTTTCATTTCTTTTGAAGTGTTTTCAAAGGAGATTCCTTCTTTACAAACATTGGCATGATGACACATGGGAAAATAAATCTATGTTTAGTACAATCCTATTTTTAGTATTATAGTTATAATTTACTTTATCTCTAAATAAATCCACTTAAGTACCCAAAACTATAAATTTCCCACATAGTTATATAATGGGCATTAAAACAAGTACTCATGATTTCTCAAATTAATGGTTACTTCTAAATGCTTATACTAGTCCTCCTTGTTGACTTAGTAATGCTCCAATTATAGCTCCACTTGCATCACAAACCACTTGAAAAGAAGCATACCAAAGTGAATGAGATATACAATTTATTGACTAAAGAGATTCTTCTTGCTCTTGAGAATTTGAGGAAGGTGTGTGTGTAGTATGTGCAATGGGCATATGACAATGTAGAACTAGAGCAACAACAATGCATAATTGGAGTAGTAGGTACTAGAATGTATGGAATGAAAAAGGAATCTACTTTAAAACACTTCAAAAGAAGAAAACCAAAGTGAATGGAAAAAATAATCTGCTCTAAAAACATTATCTATCTCATTCACTTTGGTCTAGTTATTTTCAAGGGTTTTTGGGTCCATGTGTCCCACAATCCATTTTGGGTCTCTATGTCCCACAATCCACCATCACATCTCCCCCTCCTAGTAAGTTCATTTTGGGTCCTTCTATCCCTCCCACCCTACCACTACCTATTTCCCTCATTCCCTCTCTCTTTCCCTCCTTCTCTCCCTCTCACACACACAACCTCTCTCCACCTAGCCCTCCCTATATCCCTAACTCTCTCTATACCCATCCCCCCTAACTCTCTCTATACTCATCATGGTATAAGGTACTCTCATTGGTTTCTTTCATTATAGTCATGTTGTGTAAATAAAAAAAAGGTCTTAATTACATTAATATTGTTTTCTAAAATTAGAGGTTGGAAAACATTGGGTGTTATGGAACCTGCAGCCCACATACTATTTAAAACCCTCCACACAACAATCCAATTGGTTAGTCATCCCTCAGGTCAATTTTATTACTTTTATGTATCCCTCACTTAAAACTCCTCCCCAAGCTCTCAACCCTTGAGCTTAGAACAAGACAAATGTAATCACTCATAACTCACTATGTTTCCCAAACTATGATTATTTTGTGCATTTCTAATTCTATCATATGAGGAAATTGAAATGCAATTTTTACTCTAAGTCATAGTTGTGGTTAATTTTGAAATTCCCTTTCATTACATTCGTACTCTCTATATAAGAAAAGGTTTTCATTACAATAATTTCAAGTTGGAAAACACTAGGTGTTATGAAACCTACAACCCATATATTGTTGTAAAACCCTCTACATATAACAACCCAATTGATTAGGCACCCCTTAGGTCAATTATATTATTTTTATGTATCCCTCACCTAGAAATCCTTCACAATCTCTCCTCCCTTGATCTTAGAACAAGAAGAATGCAATCACTCAAAACCCACTGTGTTTTCCAACCTACGATTATTTTGTGTACTTCTTTTTCCATCATATGAGGAAATTGAAATGCATTTTTACTCTAAGTCACAGCTGTGGTAAATTTTGAAATTTCCTTTCATTAGATTCATACTCGCTATATAAGAAAATGTTTTCATTATAACAATTGTAGGTTGGAAAACACTAGGTGTTATGAAACCTACAACCCACATACTATTGTAAAAGGAAGTAAATGCTACATGGGCTCTTTCATTTCATTTTCCATTTAACTCTTTGCTTAAGAGTAACATTGGGATAAGGAAAATTTAGGGGTAATTGGTCAAGCCTTTGACTATTAAGCTATATGCAATCTTTAATAAAGTTGTGAGGAATAATAGTGTGAAAGAAAATATAAGTTTGAATTAGGTTAATAAAATAACTATAGTTAATTTTTATAATTAATTTTAGATTGATAATTGTAATAATTTATGAAAATTAAATGAGTGGGTTATGTGTATTAAATTTTGACTTCTCAAGAGCGGGAATAATATCTTAAGTCAATAAATTATCTATTATCATTCTTCTAAACCATTTCTCACCATCCCCCTCCATCATACCAACCAAAAATCATTATCCTTATCCCTCCTCCATCATATAAATATGAAGAATATTTTCAATTTTCCAATTCAATTGATTTTATTTTGTGCCAAACAAAGATATGAAGATCCTTACCACTCCATCCAAAATCATGGGATAAAATTATAACTTTATGTAAATTTTAAATATTGGAGATATAATTATATCTTTCAATTTTGATAGATTAGCAAAAATATGTTACAACCAATAGGGTAGAATTATAATTTTAATCCTACAAAATAAATTTAAAACATTTGATAGAAACATGATAAAAACTATGTAGTAATAATTGTAATATATATGTACATGGGTTGTATTCAATAATAACAGCTCTCTTTGCCTACCCCTCTCTCTACCTCTCCCTCATCCATCTCTCTCTCTCACACACACTAGATCTCTCTCTTTATACCTCTCCCACCCTACCTTTGTATCTAGCTTTACCTACATCTCTCTTTATTCAAATGTTGCACCTCACCTCTCTACCTACACCTCTCTAATTAGATTTGCTAAAATAGCCCAGATTTTATCAAAGTATAATTTAGCATATAACTTATGATGAGTTTAAATTGTCTGCATACAAAACAAACCACAACATTTTCCTTTTCTTTAGTAAGCTCTACAAGAACTATATCCCCATGAATAGAGATAGAGGGGTTTGATCTATGGCCAACCTACTTATAACACTAATTTGACCACAAATAGGGGTGTGTGCACATCACCAAGTAGGCCTAACACTACTGGAAAACACAAAAAAAAGCTCACATTATTGTAGTGCCGAAAAACACATTGTCTTAGGTGTCAATTATTTCCTTATGAAAATTTTTGTTTCATATGCACCAACAATATAATGAAGTCCACCTTCAAATTTTAGAACAACTATTTGGTACAGTAAAACTGGCATTTCACTTTCTTCATTTGATTGGAACAAAAAATGCTCACATTATTTGCAGTGTTGGAAAACACAATATCCCTTATCAATTATTTCCTTATGAAAAATGATCACATTGTTTCAAGTGTTGGAAAACACACTGTCCCCTATCAATTTTTTCCTTATTAGAAATGCTCACATTATTGCAGTGTTGGAAATACACCATCCATTGTTAGATATTTCCTTATGAAATGTTTTTTATTCATACACACCAACAATGTAATGAAGTCCACCTTAAAATTTTAGAACAACTATTTGGTACAGTAAAAATGGCATTTCACTTTCTTCATTTGATTGAAACAAAAAAATGCTCACATTATTTTCAGTGTAGGAAAAGTGGACAAGGGACATCATTAGAATAAAAGATGTCTAAAAACAACTAACAGGGCATAGTGTGTTTTCCACTTTCCAACATAATAACTAACAAGGGACAACTTGTGTTTTCCAACATTGGAAATATGATTGGAACAAAAAAAAGCTCACATTGTTTGCAGTGTTGGAAAACACATTATCCCCTCTATAGGAAAGGTGGATAGGGGACATCATTAGAATGTAAGATGTCTAGTGATAACTAACAGGGGACAATGTGTTTTCCAACATTAGAAATAACTAACAGGGGACATGTGTTTTCCAACAAGGGACAGTGTGTTTTCCAACAGGGGACAATGTGTTTTCCAATAGGGGACAAAAAAATGCTCACATTATTTGCAGTGTTGGAAAACACACTATCCCCTATGAATTATTTCCTTGTGATTTTTTTTTCTACACACCAAGAATGTAATGAACTTAAGAAATTCTTCCTTCTCTTGAGAAGTTGAGGAAGGTGCATGTGCAGTATGTGCAATGGAAAAATGGCAATGTAGAAGTGGATAAATTCAAGAGGTTTTGTATTGCATATGAATTTGTGCAAGTAAAGAATGTGAGAGATGATGCTAAAAGTGGAGTTGAAAAAATTAACTCAAAGATTCTTGAACTTAAGAATTCCTCCCTCCCTCTCTTTCTCCCTCCCTCGCTCTCTCTATCTGCACTCACCCTCTACCTCTTGACCTACCTTTTCCTCAATCCATCCCACCAAACTCTCTTTCTACCTATCTCTCCATCCTTCCCTACTTTCCCCCTCTATCTATTATATCCTCTTTCCTCTCTACTTTCCCTATCTCCCATCACTCTCTCCCTCCATATACTATTGTAAAACCCTCTACATGTAACAACCCAGTTGGTTAGTCACCCCTCAGGTCAATTTTACTAGTCATGCCTTACCTCTCTACCTACCTCTCCATATCTCCCTCATTTCCTCTCTCTCCCTTGGACAATGTGTTTTCCAATAGGAGACAGTGTGTTTTCCAACAGGGAACAAAAAAATGCTCACATTATTTGCAATGTTGGAAAACACACTGTCCCTTGTCAATTATTTCCTACACAGGGGACAATGTGTTTTCCAATGCTACAAATTCATAAGGAAATAATTGACAAGGGATAGTGTGTTTTCCAACACTGCAAATAATGTGAGCATTTTTTTTTTCCCTGTTGGAAAACACATTGTCCCCTGTTAGTTATTTCCAATGTTGTTCTAAAATTTGAAGGTGGACTTCATTACATAATTGACAAGGGACAGTGTGTTTTCCAACACTACAAATTCATAAGGAAATAGTTGACAAGGGATAGTGTATTTTCCAACACTGCAAATCATGTGAGCATTTTTTGTTCTGGAATCAAATGAAGCAAGTGAAATGCCTTTTTTTATTGTACGAAAGAGTTGTTCTAAAATTTGAAGGTGGACTTTATTACGTTGTTGTTGTGTATGAAACAAAAAAAAAATCATAAGGAAATAATTTACAAGGGACAATGTGTTTTCCAACACTGTAGATAATGTGAGCATTTTTTGTTCCAATCAAACGAAGAAAGGGAAATGTCACTTTTACTACACCAAATTTTAAGTCCCTTATAAGTCTTTGAAATAGTTTTCACTATCTTTGAAATAATATCTTCCTCTTCTTGTTCATTCACAACTTGTTCGATAAATAGTGCATTCTCTAGATTGCTTATTTTTCTTTAAATTTCTTAATCATAAATTTAATCACAAACACAACCAATGTATAAAGTATAATATTTTGAGTTGATAAGTAGTACAATGCTCTTCACAATGTGCTACAAAACTTCAACAATATTAACAAAAAAAATCTTTTGGAGATTAAAAAAAAAACACCTTTGAGTGATGACCAATGACATTTATATAGAGAGTACAAGAAATTAATTTGAATTGTTCCAATTAGAAAGTTACACAACCTCTCTTCCCCACACACACACAACCTCTCTCCACCTACTGCTCCTTCCCTCCCTCCCTAACTCTCTCTATACCAATTTTTTTAATCTTTTGGAGATTGAAAAAATAAACACCTTTGAGTGATGACCAATGAAATTTATATAGAGAGTGCAAGAAATTAATTTTAATTGTACCAATTAGCAAGGTACACAACCTCTCTCCCCCACACACACAACCTCTCTCTCCCCCCCCCACACACACAATTTTAACTTATAATCAACCATCTCTTTTGGTACTAAAATATATTTACTACCATTGTTTGAATTTATAACACTTATATTTAGTCTTGTATATATTTCTAAAGAGACTTCTCCTTTGTACTAGTTCTTTATCAATACCATCATTGTTTAAAAAAACTATAGTTGCTCTATCACTTTCTTCTTTAATAATTCATAGCTTTTATAAGGCATTTGAATATTTCAAACTCTCATCCACATACCTTATAAACACATTTGAGGAAAATTTTGAATGATTAATTATGATGATTGCATCAATTACATGGTATAATTGAGCCTTCAATTGTTCAATTAATCAATTATAGTGTAAATATGGATAACATTAATCATTTATAGTTTCATGCAATGGATTATGCAATGATGATATATGTTAGGTTTAGGGTTTATGGTTTAAGGTTTAACCTAATGGATTAATGCAATGATGATGATGGATTAACCCAAAGAGAGACATAAAGATGGTGTTGAAAGACCTTATAATGAAGAAATTGAAGAAAGAGGAAGTAGTAGTTCATAATGAAATAAAAGAATAGATGATTATTATATAGATGGAGGATGATATGGTAGATGTAGTGAAACAACCTTCATCATAGAATTAAGGTTGTATAGAGAGAGAGAGAGAGAAGTAAGGTTGATTCATCATTACTGCCTCATCCTATATTATTTAAGATGCCTTCTCCTATAGAATTTGATTCTTTCAACGTATGGTGCTCATTCTTCTGAGCTCTATTTTGAAATAGAGAAAGATCTTAAGGAATTCAACTCTACTTGAGATTTCAAATGTGAAAACTTCTTTTGCAATGGCAACAATGTTGCAATTTCTACTTCAATTCCCTCCCACCCTACCACTCCCTATCTCCCTCCTTGCCTCTTTCTCTCCCTCTATCCCTCCCTCCCTACAACTCCCTATCCCACTCCTTCCCTCTTTCTTTCCCTCCCTCTATCCCTCCCACCCTACCACTTCCTATGTACATCCCCCCTCTCTCTCTCCCTTAGATTAATAAATTTATATTAGCCTAAAATTAACCTAATGAATTAATGCAATGATGATATGTGTTAGGTTTAGGGTTTAAGGGTTTAATGGAATGATGATATGATATGATTAGAACAAAAAAATGCTTACATTATTTGTAGTGTTGGAAAACACATTATCCCTTATCAATGATTTCCTTATGAATTTGTAATGTTGGAAAACACATTGCCGCTTGTCAGTTATGTAATGAAGTCTATCTTCAAATTTTAGAACATTGGAAATAACTAACAGGGGATAGTGTGTTTTCCAATAGGGAACAAAAAATGCTCACATTATTTGCAGTGTTGGAAAACACACTGTCTCTTGCGTAGGAAAAGTAGATAGGGGACATCATTAGAATGTGAGATGTCTAGAAATAACTATCAGGGGATACTGTGTTTTCCAACATTGGAAATATGATTTGAACAAAAAAATGCTCACATTGTTTGCAGTGTTGGAAAACACACTGTCCCCTATGTAGGAAAAGTGGATAGGGGACATCATTAGAATGTAAGATTTCTAGAAAATAACTAACAAGGGACAATGTGTTTTCCAACATTGGAAATAACTAATAGGGGACAATGTGTTTTCCAACAAGGGACAGTGTGTTTCCCAACAAGGAACAAGAAAATGACAAGTGTATTTTCCAACAGGGGACAGTATGTTTTCCAAAATGGAACAAAAAAATGACAGTGTGTTTTCCAATAGGGAAATAACTAATAGGGGACAGTGTGTTTTCCAACATTATTTGCAGTGTTGGAAAACATGTTGTCCCTTGTCAATTATTTCCACAAGGGACAGTGTGTTTTCCAACACTGCAAATAATGTTGGAAAACACACTATCCCCTGTTAGTTATTTCCAATTAGTTATTTCCTTGTTGGAAAACACTGTCATTTTTTGTTCCTTGTTGGAAAACACACTATTGGAAAACACATTGTCCTTGACAATAGGGGACAATGTGTTTTCAACATTGGAAATAACTAACATGGGATAGTGTGTTTTCCAACATTGGAAATAACTAATAGGGGACAATGTGTTTTCCAATAGGGAACAAAAAAATGACACAATGTGTTTTCCAAGAGGGGACAGTGTGTTTTCCAATAGGGAACAAAAAAATGATAGCACTGTGTTTTCCAACAAGGAAATAACTAACAGGGGATAGTGTGTTTTCCAACATTATTTGCAATGTTGGAAAACACACTATCCCTTGTCAATTATTTCCACAAGGGACAGTGTGTTTTCCAACACTACAAATAATGTTGGAAAACACACTGTCCCCTGTTAATTATTTCCATTTAGTTATTTCCTTATTGGAAAACACACTATCATTTTTTTGTTCCTTGTTGGAAAATACATTGTCCCTTGTTGGAAAACAGACTATCCCTTGTCAATTATGTAATGAAGTCCACCTTCAGATTTTAGAACAACTACTTGGTTACAATGAAAATGACATTTCACTTTCTTGATATGATTGGAACAAAAAATGATCACATTGTTTGCTGTGTTGGAAAACACACTATCCCCTGTGTAGGAAAAGTGGATAGGGGACATCATTAGAATGTAAGATGTCTAGAAATAACTAACAATGGACATTGTGTTTTCCAACATTGGAAATAACTAATAGGGGACAATGTGTTCACTATATTCTAATGAGTTCTTTAAAATACTTGTCTACCTTTTCAGATAATACTTTCATGTCTCCACCCAATTGATTCTCTTTGGTACAATAAAAATGGCATTGAACTTCTTCATCTAATTGGAACAAAAAATGCTATCACTCCCTATCTCCCTCTATCCCTCCTGCCCTACCACTCTCTATACCTATCCCTATCTCTCTCCTTCCCTCTTTCTCTCCCTCCTATCCCTCCAACCCTACCACTTCCTATCTCCCCCCTTCCCACTCTCTCTCTCTCCCCCGATTATGATCTAGTGATAACTACTTTCAAATCTAGATCTTGGTAAAATAGTCACTTCAACTCTAATAGTTTATCAAATCATCCATCCCTGGAGTATGTTTCTTTATGTCCATCATAGTGTAATTATTCTTGTACAACCACTTGCAAGGAATGGGTTCCTAAATGACTAAATAAACCAAGTTAGAAGTCTTATTTTTTGTACCCTTGCCATATCCTCTTTCATGTATTTACTTTAGGATTCATTCTCATTTTAATAGAACTATTCTCCTATAGAATTTGATTAATCATTACTACAAGGTAGACAAAAATTAAATTATAATTATAGAGTATACCTTTTTGGTAACTCCTATCATCTTATAGACCTTCTCATAATTTTCATGAATTTAATTGTTGCATTCATAATCCCCCATAACTTCTCACAATATAATTGGAGGTTGGAAAACACAATGTTAGTTATCAATTAGTTCATTGTGCTTGTTCAAAGCTCAGGGGCAAAGAGGTCGAGGAGGATTTATACGTGGGGAATACACAAAACTAATGAAATTGAGCTAATATAAATTGCATTAATCTAAACCTAACATCCATCACCATTGGATTAATCCATTAGGCTCATTTTAGGTTAATATAAATTTATTAATCTAACCATCTTTTTTCCATCATAGTCCAAGTTCATTATCCATGCATCTTTCCATCCTAATCATTGCATATCTCCCATCTCATTAACCAAATAATCTTGAATCCAAAAGCTTTATTTTGGATGGAATGATTATTGTACCTATTCAACCATATTATTTTGATCTAATGGAATAAATATTTTGATCTAATGGAATAAAAGGAAAGCTTCACTTGTATGATGATATCTAGAAATAAGGTGGATGCGACTCAGCATAGTAGATTGAAAAAGTACTCATTTAACATCTTTTCTAGATATTTTAAAGGTTGGAAACACTCTCTTGAACTCATTCATTACTTTGAACCCACAATACATTGATCTCTGTAAACTGAAGATTAAAAAAGGGGATAAAATTGTCAATTCCATGGAGAACTCTCTTTGTTAATATCGGATCTATCATTGACAGCACATCCAAAGGAAACTGTCTACATTAGAGATAAAAAGTAAAAGTATCGAACTACTAAAAAGACAGACTGGATTTGTGCTCTCTTTTGTCCGAAGTAGAACACATTCATGCCATCCACGGGGCCGCAACCTTTCATCTCGGCAGTAGTGTGGTTTATTTGGTCGAAGGAAGATCTTTTGGTTCCATGCATGAAAATGGAATACAATATTCTCTTTTGCTCTTTAGTTGCCCTCCATCTTCTCTGAACACATCTAATGCTTGTGCTTTCCAAAACACTAGCAGATCTGATCAGCCTGGAATCTAAAGAAAACAAAAATAAAAAAATTATTCTACTACAATAGACATCATCATCCCAAAAGGGAAAAGTAGATTCTTTTAATAAAATGTGAACAACCCAATTCGTTTACCTTCAGTAGATCTTCGATCCATTGTGCTCGGCAGGCCTTGAACTTCAAAACATATAAGAGTTACACAGCTAGGCATCAACCAAATTATATATACCCATTTTGATGAGTGCTAGACACAAATGGTAAGAAATTTCAACGGTAAACATCCAGAAGCACTTGGATAGATGGAAATACACAATGACAGTAAACAAGTTGGTGTAAAAATGTCTTTAAACTATGTTTCATCTTTTAACAATGGGTACTATACAAATTAAACATCCATCAAAATTTCCAACACCAAGGAGTACATACACAGATGTAAATATGAAAATATTACATGTTTGCACTAATTCCAACAAGAGGGTATTGGAAATGTCAACACTTACAGCCAAATAATGTTCACTGGAGAGGTTCCAGCCCCCTCTACAGTGCTTGAAATGATCAACTAGATCACGTCTATTTGTCCGCCTCCCTGTTAATATTAGCGAACTGTTCTCCACAATAGCAGGCGCCGCGGCAGGCACAGATGACTCCAAATATTCCACACCCAATGACAACAAAACATCTTCCCCCATTCCAAATCATTATACCTATTTATCACCAGAAAAGCGTCTGTAATTATCACCATGATAAAGAACTGTTTCCTCTTCCACCGCAAATGCACTGTGAAAACTAAAAAGAAACGTTACCAAGAGTACACAAATTGAATATACTTCCAATTGGTGTTGTTTCAAAGAGGCCATTCTCATTTGTTTTTCCCCTGAATCAGGAAGATACATCCTATTGTTATTTTGTACTCGGGTCTTATAATATGTTCACAGAGAACAAACAATGTTCACAGCAACATTTACTACAGGGTTCGAGTTCAGTTTAAACACAATTGTGAGCAATTCCCATTGTTTACATTGAGGAGTTCATAATCCATCGATTTCTCATATTGCAACCAGCAAATAATTCACACAGACAAATGCACGATGGGAGACAGCAAAAACATTTGTTTCAAATTTCTGCAATCACAAGGCACGGTGGACAAAAAGCCATGAAGTCGTTTCAAAATCGTTTCAAAGTTTTAAACAGCAGAAAAACACACCAGCATCTGTCGTCCTTTCCACCCTTTTCCCCTGCTCCCAACCGTCCCTTCCCAGGTTCAATCTGATTTTTCAACAAAAAATCGTCTTCTACCAGAATGAACGAATTCACTTCAAAAAGGTTCGATCTGGCATGAAACAGAACCGTCCTCAACAAACAAAACAGTCAGATTATACAAAGTAAAAAAACATAAACAAAACTAACATTAACCAAAACACAAAATGACGGAGACAAAGCAAAAAGTTCCTGTGTAACATTTTATACTTACAGAGCTACAGACGGAGGGGTTGACATTGTGGTTTGGCAGATCAACCACTGGCAAATACTTTGTCTCCATCGCTATTCACAATCAACGATTAGCAAATATACTCTGTTTTCATTGCAGACACCGTCCGCCATCACACCTGCAAAATTGGTGGATTATTTTTTAAACTAGGCTTTAAACCTCCGGCAACCTTCCACTCATTTTTAATTTTTAAAAATCCCACTCATTTTGATTTTTGGAATTTTCTACTGAAACGTCCGTCCCCGTCCGTCTCCATCTGTTTGTGGGGTCATGTTTCTTCCGTCAAATCTTTCCGTTTGTGCTTTTGTGTCCAGCACGTGGTAACGGGGATGGGATGCTATGATATCATGTTTGTTACATAGGTGTTTTTTTTTGTTTAGGAGTTAGTTTTCTCTCATCTTGTAACGGGCTGCTTATAGGGGAGAGGGGCCAATAGTTGTCCAGGGTCCAATAGTCATGAAATCAATTGTGATTATAATATCCAATAGTTGTTTGCATAATGCCTAATAGTTGTGATTTGACTACCCATAATTAAATAAAATGTATTCCTTTGATCTAAAAAGAAACCAATCATGTGATGCCACATTTGCTCTCAACTACCCATGATGTAAGGCACAAGTATTGGTCTCACTATTTTTTGGGGCTTTTTAGGCACTTTGAAAAAAAAAATGCTGATGTGGCATCATATTTGATGATGTGACCCTGAAACCTTAGTTATAAGCAAGAGACTTGCCAAGTAAGATACTGTAAAAAATTGGGAGTGATTTGAAATTTCCACGAAGCGTGAAATTAGGGTAACGACTACTAGATCCTAGTTTTCTATGCTAGGTCGTGCATCTGGAATGAATTTATTTGATGGAGTTGAAGGTATGTGGCGTCGACTCTACACTGTCATGTTGACCATTTTGGTGGGAGTGGGTTACTTTATCTGCATGTGACTACCAACCATTTACTCTGAGTACATCACTTCATTTGCATGTGGGCTCTAACATGTCAGGCTTGTCGAACACGATAGCTATGTATACGTTTGCTGGACGGCCTTACAAGTGGAGCTGGCTACGCAGCCTACAAAACTAAATGACCATCCCATGGGCTGTATGTTATGCCCATCCTGCATCAACTACAGAGACCATTTGTACAGTCAAACAAAGTACACACTAGCCTGCAATCCGGCAGCGGCGTCAGAATCCGTATTTTCTCTGTAATAATTATTTGCTGCCTGCTAATACCTGTCTATGCACTTGTGTTAAATTGAAATTAAAATTGTTCAATTTAATATTTATTTTTAAGTATATTATTTATAATAATTAAAATTGTTTATTATTGTTTAAGTGTATATATAAAATAAATATTTATATTTATCATTACATATTTTATACTTCATTAATTTTATATGTCTTTTTTTAATAAAATAAAATTTTAAAAATAATTTTTGATTAATTTGATTAGCAACATATTTTACTTTTTATTATTATTTTTATGTAAATGGAAAGAAACTTAGGTAAAATTAATTAGGATTAGGGCTTAAACTTGATGGCCGTATGACAATATTTAGAGATTTTTTCCGTAAAATACAATCAAAATTTTAAGAAGATTGTATCAAATGAAAGGAGAGATTGTGGATAGATTGTCAAAATTTATATAGAATTATAATGATATATATATTTGATTTATATATAATTTTACTTACACTAAGGTATATCATAATGTTTTAAGGGCACTTTTGAATAGATAACCCTCATTAAAAGATTTGTTGGCAAGCAAGGTAGACCGTCAAATTTAAGCCCTGATTAAGATTCAAATAATACTTTCAATTATGAATAGAGTAGAGTGTTTAATAATAAAAAATTAAGAATTAATTTTTTATCATGGATAAATTGACAAGTCCATCTATAACCTCAAGTATGTAATCTTATTAAATATTAAATTTCTAACAAGAAATTGCATCTTATATCTTACAATATTTTTTTATAATACAATGAACACAACACCACATAATGTATAAGATAAATTATCTAGGCCATCAAACCCCACTAACTTATAGTAAAATCAATGCACTTGAAATTGTTCAATAAGAATAATGCAATACATATTTTAACCACAACAAACATAGAAAATATCTATTATAATCTAATAGTTAGTTCCCCACTAACATATAAACAAATGCACTTGAAATTGTTCAATAAGAATACTACAATACATATTTTAACCACAAAAAACATAGACAACATCTATAGTTAGTTGTTTTATCCTTCTTTAAGTGTATTTTTATAAAAAAAGATAGGATGTGAAGAAATTTAGATTGAAATTTTAAAATTTCATATTTAATTATTAAATAATTATAAGAAATATTTAAAATAAATAAATTAAATAAAATTTAAATTGTGTTATTTAATTCTTAGTGAAGGAGAATTTTAGATTGCAAATTTAATTTTTTATGGTTAATTATTAGAAAATTATAAGAAATATTTGTTAGTCTATAAATAAAAGAGTATTTAGATTATGTTATTTAACTCTAAGTTTGTATAAGTTGGTTAATTAATTTAATTGAAAGAAAATTAGGTAAAATTCTTATGTCAAAAGGCTCAACTTAGAATATCATTAATCGTGAATAAAGTGTTTGATCATAAAATGTCAAGGAATTAAATATTCATCACATAGATAAATGGACAAGTGGATCTATAGCCACCAAGTATTTAATCTTATTAATTATTAAATTTCTACATGGAAGCTTGATACCTTACAATATATTTTTATAATAATGTGAACACTAAATGACATAATATATAGGGAAAAAAATTCAAGCCATCCAACCACACTAATATAAAGTGAAACTAATGCACTTAAAATTATTTAATAAAAATATTAATATTTATTTCAAAGGAGTCCATAAAAATAATAATAAACATTTATATCCATAAACATAAATCTAAATTTTAACCATAAAAGACAAGGTATTATAATATATTCCTCTAGAAAAGATATGGTACTAGGTAAAAGAAAGGTATGAGGGAAAATTTTGGATTACAATTTTAAATTTTTATGGTTAATTGCAACTTACAATATTTTTAATTGTTATATTATTTCAAAGACAAGCAGTGGTATTATTATTATTATCATATCATAGCAATTAATTTAAACAAGGACTATAAGTTAACAATTCAATTATATGATTGTATTTTTTTAGCTTTAAAGGACTTGAAGTTAACAATTCAATTATATGATTGCATTTTTTTAGTTTGAATACTATTTTTAATATTATGATTGTGAAAATAAAAATAATAGTATTTTGATAATATTGGTAAAACAATATTTGAAGGGGCTCAAAATCCCTTTACATTAACATAAGACCATCAACGAATATTTGTAGTACACGAACCTTCAACAATAACCAAAGGTTATAGATCCGTGATGAATAATTAATTCTTTAACATTTTATTATTAAACACTCTACTCTATTCATAATTGAAAGTATTCTTTGAATCCTAATCAGGGCTTAAATTTGACGGTCGACCTTGCCTGCCAACAAATCTTTTAATGAGGGTTATCTATTCAAAGGTCCCCTTAAAACATTATGATATACCTTAGTGTAAGTAAAATTATATATAAATCAAATATATATATCATTATATTTCTATATAAATTTTGACAATCTATCCAAAATCTTTCCTTTCGTCTAATACATTCTTCTTAAAATTTTGATTGTATTTTACAGCAAAAATCTCTAAATACTATCATAATTTAAGCCCTAGTCCTAATTAATTTTACCTAAGTTTCTTTCCATTTACATAAAAATAATAATAAAAAGTAAAATATGTTGCTAATCAAATTAATCAAAATTATTTTTAAAATGTTATTTTATTAAAACAAGGCATATAAATTTTATAAAATATAAAATATTTAATAATATTTAATGATAAATGTAAATTTTATAAAATATAAATATTTATTTTATATACACTTAAACAATAATAAACAATTTTAATTATTATAAATAATATACTTAAAAATAAATATTAAATTGAACAATTTTAATTTCAATTTAACACAGTGCATAGACAAGTATTAGGAGGTAGCACATAATTATTATAGAGAAAATACAGATTCTGACGCCGCTGCCGGATTGTAGGTTAGTTTGTACTTTGTTTGACTGTACAAACACGTGGGGTCTCCGTAGTTGATGCAGGGATAACATACAGCCCATGGAATGGGCATTTAGTTTTGTAGGCTGCGTAGCCAGCTCCGCAAAGATGTCAGACTGTAGTAGAACCGTCATTTATAGTTAAAGTTGGCGCCAAAATTATTTCTTGTTTTCTACCGTGTGTTTCATGTACGAAACACATAAGACTGAAAGCATAACGTGATTTGCGGAATAAATGATGAAGGGCGTAACCCGTGTAGGTACCTAAGAAAGGCCAAAAGATCTGAGAGGTGGCACTGTGCAAAGATGCAGAGTGGAGTAGGTTCTGCACTAAACTTTTATAGACGGTTTGAACGATGGCAATCTATGTTCCAGATGCTATTGTACTTAAGGGATCCACCTCTCACATGAATGATTTTTCCTGCAATTCTTCTACAAATTGACAAGATTCCGCATTTTTTCTATGCGGTTTTGTACGTAGAAAATACCACTTAGGGGAGAAGACCCAGTAGTTGTGCACCCTAACTTCGCGCTTCTAATTATCCTACGTGGAAATTTCAAATCACTCCCAATTTTTTACAGCAGCTTACTTGGCAAGTCCCCTACTTATAACTTTTGTTTCAGGGCCACATCATCAAATATGATGCCACATCAGCATGCTTTTTGCCAAGGTGTCTAAAAAGGCCCCAAAAAAAAGTGCTACCAATACTTGTGCATTCACATCATGGATAGTTGAATGCTGATGGGGCATCACATGATTGGTTACTTTTTAGATCAAAAGAATACATTTTGTTTAATTATGGGTAGTCAAGTCACAACTATTGGCATTATATAAACAACTACTATCACAACTATTGGGCATTATATTAACAACTACAATCACAACTATTGGAACATGCTCAAGTATTGGGTCCTCTCCCCTAGTCAGTTTATTTCATTTGCATGTGACTACACAGCATTTAAAATGTTCAACTTGATAGATTCATGACCTAGCATAGAAAACTAACCATATTTTATACTATTCTGTCTGTTTTCCATGTGGTTCCGTACATATAAACACCTTCCTAGTCACTGTATTTCAAAATAAATGAGGTGAAAATTTTGAGACACCATTATTATTAGGGGAGAGGACCCAGTACGTGAGCATGTTTCAATAGTTGTGATAGTAGTTGTTTATACAATGTCTAATATTTTTATCAATATTGGACCAATAGTTGTGACTTTAAAGTCCTTAGTGTTGATGATGAATACCTATAATTAAACAAATTGTATTCCTTTGGTGTGGCCCCGAAATAAAGTTGTTGATGCTTGTTCGGCATGCTACAAATTGTATGTCGAACAAGCATGTTGATGTGGCCCTGAAACCTTAGTTATAAGCAAAGGACTTGCCAAGTAAGCTGTTGTAAAAAATTGGGAGTGATTTGAAATTTCCATGTAGGATAATTAGAAGCACGAAGTTAGGGTGCACAACTACCGGGTCCTCTCCCCTATGATGGTTGTCATCTCCCGCTCCCCTCTTTACGAGCGCTTCATCGACTCCCATTTTGTCTTTCCTGTGAAATTGTTTGGTTGCTCTTAGGTGGAATAATTATAGTGACTAAACAATCTAAAATTTGAAAATAATTGATGTTTGCTAAGTGTAAAATTACATTCTTTCCATTCTATTATGATGTTGCTATTACAATATGTATTACCATTTTTACAAGCTCCATAATTCATTATGCCTCTCCCACTTTATTATTTTAAAACTCTGATTTAAATTGATATATGAATATTATATTAAATTATATTAATAGAAATATGGAACACTCATATTTTAGTAGTCAACACATTAACAAATTTTCTAAACTTTTTGATATTTTTGAAAACCTTAGAACTATTTTGACATATTACATGGGTCGCGAACCGAGTAAATGCCTAAAACACAACCATACTCTCTCTTGGCATTTTACCATCTCAACGAACATCCAAAACAAAAAAAAAATGTATTTGGTAATGTAGATGAGTTATATATTATTTATTATTTATTATATTTATATTTATATTATTTGTTATTTATTATTTATTATTGTGATCCTAAATTTTTATCAACCCTAAATATGCAAATACAACAATAATGCAATGAAAGAAAACACAAAGGAACACCTCAAGATTAGCTAAGAAATTGTTAACACAAAGAGATAAGATGAAAAGAAGATTGAAAACAATTATACCTTCTCTTTGCAATTGAAACTCCTTGGTTGGCCCTTGATTTTGAATGTTTGTGTGCTTCTTGGATGGCTAGATGCAATATTGACAATATGACTAGATGATAGTGCAAATGACTAAAATGGCTTGGCTAAATGAATGAAATGCTTGTGAGTTGAGTATTCAAAATGACAACATTTAGGTGCAAAAATGACTAAGTCTTTTTTTTGCCTTGGAAGATAGGGTATTTATAAAAAAATTTGAATTCTCTAGAGAATTCAATGGTTGAGATTGAGCCACCAAGTTCAAGATGTAGGGCTATGGTGAGTTGAGGACTCACAAGCTCTCACATCTTAACATGTGGAATGTGAGTTGGCCAAGGATAAGATGATGTGGAAGTGAGGTGGAAGGGAGGTACATGATATGTAAGAAAAATATGTACCTTAGAAGTATATTAGGAGATGAGAAGAATCTTGGGTGAATAAATGTGAATTATTAAAAATTCACATGCTTGGGAGAATCTCATGGACAAGACAAGGTTCCAAAATTGGAAGCACTTTTCCACATGTGACTTGATGTGACAAGTTAAAGACTCTAGAAGATGCATGGGAAAAGGGGATTCTAGGAGGAATAAAATGTGAATTAAAAATTCACATGGGGAAGAGGGGAACCTAGGGTGAATAAAAAGGAATTAAAAATTCCTTGGGGGATGGGGAGAGTTGACCAAAGTACTGATTAGACTTAACTAATCAGTAATCAGAGGATAATTAGGGGTTAATGAAAATTAGAAACCAAATTGCAAAAGTTGGAGGATGTGACACATTCTAATCAAGGATTAGGCATGTGCACATCCCTAATGAACAGATTAGGAGACAGATTAGATGAAAATGACATGTAAGGGATTTAATAAATATCATATTTATTTAATTCATTTGATGAAGGGGGATTAAAAAGATAAGGTATTTAATTACTAACTAAATACCTTAGGGATTTGGCAAAATTAAGGGTATTAATTAAATAATAGTAATATTACTTAATTAATGCAAATAAAAGGATGTTTATACTGAAAGGGGATAAATTTAGATAAATTAAGTGTCCAAATTTAGGTGTCTACATTTTTCCCCTCTTTGAGATGATGGTTAAAACATCATTTCAAAGAATATTAAAACATAAAACCCAAAAGAAGATGGTTAGATTGGAAAAGATGCCCCAATCATTCAAAGGAGTGACTAGGAAGAAAAAAAATGATGAGGGTGAAGATGAAGATTACTGGGATTGAGGATGCCCCCTCGAGAGGACATGCGGGTTCAAGAGAACACTGATATGCTCTCAAAATGGATGAGGTGATGCAAGGGGTATATGAGAAAGAGGATGAAAAGTGATGGATAAAAAGAAAGGATGAGAAGTGATGGGAGATACAAATGGATTGAAAAGCAAAGGTGATGTTGCCCCAATGAAGCTACAAGCCAAAATGAGTGGATGAGGGACGGAGTGTTGCCGAGGAGGAAATGGGATATCCCAAGACAACACAAAAGGGTAAAGAAGGATATAGCCGTTGATGATGATGAAAGTGTTGTTGATGAGGGAATGATACATCCCAAAACAACACGAGGATAGGAAAGGATACATCCCGATAAAAGGGGTTGTTGATGAGGGAAGGATACATCCTGAGGGTGAGGACGATGATGAGGATGAGTGGATCAAAGCTTGTAGCAAGGTTGGGGGAAAGACCAAGGATGTGATTAAATTATTTGTGCTAGATTGAATAGATGAGGATTGGATTGATGAAAGGAATAAAAATGACGAGGGACAAGATGCGTAGAATAACCAATCTATATTATTCTAAGAAGATTGAAGAGATGATGATAAGATATTAGATGGATAGGGGAGGGGGAGTGATGGGGAATGAATGGATGGGGGGAATTTTGATAGAGGAGAGGATGGGGGATATATGCAAGATGATGGAATGAAAAATGAGATACAATCCTAATGCAATTTGCCATCTTTGGAACACTGATTTTCTCCATAGCATAAGACACAAGATGCCAAGGTATAAAGAACCAAGGTTAATTTGTGTCGAATGCATAAAACACACACAACAAACAAGAAGGCTATCCCAACACCCCAAAGTCACAAAGAACTTGGTTGGGCCAGGTATTGAGATAACCACAAGCACAAAAGGATGCCCCAACATAGCACAAGACCTCAAGGATCTTGGTGGGTACTACGTAGGACAACCAAGAAGATAAAAATAGACATAAAAATATCAAGATATGCCCCTATGTTGACCAATAAAACATAACATAATATGATGGATCATGGCGGCCTTGACAAGTGATGATAGGGAGCTCAAATGATTAAAAAAGCCAAAAGTATCAAAAGATCGCAATCAATTTCAAATGTTCTTTGCCATAGGATCAAGGGGATGGATGAGATTGATGAGGTATGTTAGGAAGGATGCATCCTGTTGAGACCAATGATGGATACTAAACTAAAAGATCGATATGACGTAGGGTATTCAAAACCGATTGGATCTCATGATATGAGTGGATTTCATTTGTTAAGAACTAGCTAGATAAGGGCATAGCTTGATGATACAACACAAGGAAGACAAGACACAAGACTGACACACCCTAAAGACCTAGGGGCTCGGGGGCCAATCAAAGATTAGCCTTGCCTACATGAAAGTGTAGAGCCCTCATAGTTCAATAAAAGGCTGATGACTGACCATGGATAAAAGCAGGAAGAGGATGATGGTGACCTTGATAGATGACCAAGATAGGATAGACAGAAGTAGAACGACTGATGATAGATGATAAAGGAGTAGACAGACAAAGCCCCGGGGGTGGATCAAATGATCGACCTTGCCTATGTGAAAGCGCAAGGGAAACATAGTTCGATCAACAACCAACATCAAACAATGGATAAAGGATGATGAGATGATAGGATAAGTGGATAAAAATATGGGACTAATACGACAAGATAGGATAGACTTGCTGGACAAGATAGGATGATGGCAATTACAAAGCTTAGGTATGGGATAGTTATCCAAATCATTAAAATGACTTGGGAGGATGATATGATGGAGAGATGAGTGATGAAGGGATTGGAAAGATGTGTAAGAGAAGAATGATTGATGACGATTAGATAGATGGAATTGGATTGCATTGGGAGAAGCCTATAGCCAGATACCAATGACAAGGAATTATGAAATGGGATGAAGAGAGTGACAAATGAATATGGAGATACGGATGGGGGATGAAAGCAATGGGGAATAGAGATAGGGATGGATAGGAATATAAGGAGGTGGAGCGTTGCTAGGATGGATAGATAAGGATAAGGAGGTTAAAAGGATTGTTTGGATGAATAAGAAGACAAGGATGGGGAGACAAAAGGGATTGTTTGGATAGGTAGGAAGAAAAAGATGGGGATTGTTTGGATGGAGGAATAAGAGGATAAGGATAGGAGGACAAAAATATAGATAGGATTAATGAATGATGTCTCCAAGGACTTATGTCACAAAGCAAGTAGACGCCCCCACTCTAGATATGTCATGTGTGATAAGGAAAAGGGGTGAAAGATGAGTGGATGGGAAGATAAAGGGGATAGCTGGAGGATGATAAGATGGGTGGACGAGGGAGTGTGATGAATGAAGGTAGGATGCCCGAATAAGGAAGGGATATTGATGGTAGCATGATGAAGGGACAAAGAAGGTGGATGGATGTGGATAAGGAATAGGATAGTGTATGGATGAGGGGAAGGTATGCCAAGAGGTGTCCAAAACATGTGTACATGTTTTCCCCTAGCTATATCAAGATCACAAGAAGGATGGAGGGATAAGGTGAAGGATGTGTAAGATAGGGGGGATGAAGGAGGTGGGTGAAAGGGATGTAGGTGCCCCCACGTGCATAAGTAAACTAGATAGGGGATTTACGCATGATGCATGTTCACCAGGTTTTCATCATGGTACTTATCCAAGGTGCTTGTTTTTCAAGTTTTCATCATTGGATAGATGATTTCTCTTTACTATTGTATTTTATTTTATTTTGACAATTTTTTGCTTTTTTGTTGACGTTTTTGGATTTTTGGATAGAATGCGGGTGGAGATGGATAAGTATAGGGAGTTGGATAAGCAGATGTAGAAGACATGTGATAAGGATGTGGATGAAGGATTCAAGCATCAAATTCCATATGAAGTATTAAGAGCCCATGTTTGAAGTGACTATTGTATGTTGGTACAACCTTAGTTATGATAATGGAGGAATTATGCAAGAGCAGGTATTAAAGGGATTTGATGGGGGAGGTACGTAGAATAATGGATGGGATGTTGGAAAGTGTATGGATGGAATGATGGAGTAAATGTATGATGGCGAGGCATGTTAAGGACCAACCTTGGCACATGTGGTGGGAGGTGTGAAAGGATAGGAGGATTAATGGTTGGATGATGTGGGGCTAATGGAGGGTGTAATGGAGGTTGTGGAGATAATGGAGGAGAGGTAATAGCAAATTTTGGGACATAAGGACCCAAAATGGATTTAGGAGGATTTGCATGATTAGCTTTTGGAGTAGCAACTTTGGATGTTGTTATGGAGGCTTCATTTGAAGGCATTGCTTTTGATTTCTTTGGGATCCACATGGTTTTGATTTTTGTTTTGGTGGGCCTTTGCAGCCTATGGATTTGATTTCGATTTTGGATTTTATTTTTCTTTTCTTCAACATGTATTTTAGAGGGGACATGAGTAGATTTTGATTCATGTGGATGTTTAGATTTATGAATTGGTACTTTGGCATCCAAAGTGCTTTTAGTAGCAATGGGATGGGTGCAAGCGAATGGATGATGTGGAGGGAATATGAATGGAGGGATAGAGGTAGGATTTTGAGGATGATATGTGGATGGATGATGTACAGGTATGTGCCTTTGTTGATCCTGATTAGGGAGCATGAGAGTGGGATAGTTATGATGGGTGACATGGATAGGTGATGGATGGATGATAGGATGAGATGGAGGAGGTGATTTCAGGATGTAAGGGCCCAAAATGGACGTAGGACCCAAAATATATGTGATGGGGGATGAGGGAACATAAGGACCCAAAATGGATGGAGCAGATGAAGGAGGAATATGAATGGTTGTTTTGAAGCAAGATAATGGAGGAGGGGGGATGGCAACAAACGATCTATTAGAGTTATGGGAGCAGCCTCTTATCTTTTTAGAAGAGGATCGGGGAATATGTGTGGAGGTTGTACCAGCATTCTTGGATTGCAAGTTGCGAGTAGTACATCCAAGACCTTGTGTATACAAATTTTCTTTAGTTTGGATGGGCTCTATAATACCTTGCTCATGAAGGCCTAAACCTTTTCCTTGATAGTTCATTCTCTTGAGCATTTGTTCTAGGATAGGATTTTTGTTATTATAGAAGAATGATGTGAGTCCATTATTAGGTGGGGGAGGAGGGTTGGTGTTTATGCTTTATTTTTCTTCTGTGAGGAGACCACCATGGAGGAATGAGAGGGGACCAAGGGGATATGGAATAGGCAGTGATGGAGGATCATGAGATGGAGATGATGGGGTAGCAGCATCCTGGTTGGGTTGAGTAAGTGGTAAGGGATCAAGAGAGGAGTTAGGTGATATGATAGGATCAAGATTTGTGGTAGTAGGTGATAAGGGCCTATGTGATGGAGTGATTGGATCTAGAGTGTCAAGGGGATCAAGGGTCAGAAAGGATGAAGAACTATGAGCTTGAGATGGACTGGATGGGATTGTGGGATCTTGATGTGGAGGAGGGGATATGGTGGTATGCTTTGTATCAAACTCTCGGCATGACTCATCTTGTGTGGGTGGCATGATAACAGAGTGTTGGAGGGACTCTTCAAGTGGGGGAGATGGAAGTATGGAGGATTCATGAGGTTCATGGGAATGGGCTTTGGTACTACTAGAAGTGGGAGGAGTGGATTGGATTTTGGTATTTTTGATGGATTTGGTGGATCTAGGAGTAGAGGGAGTGGATTGGACTTGGATGTCTTCAATGGATTTGGTGGCTCTTGGAGTAGGAGATAGGGTTCAATGGATTCAGTGGGTTCGATGGTTTCAATGGTTTGAGCAGTGCTAGGGGTGGTACCAACAATGATAGGTGTGGTATGGAGAAAGGTCTCATCACTAGTGATCGGGGATGATGGATTGGGATGGTATGGTTCCACAACTTCAAGGTGTGGAGTGTGAGATGTCTTCTTTGTCATGAGTCCTTAGAGAACTTCTTGAGTGAGAAACTTGCATACTCTAGATGTAGATGGTGAGGTAGGAGTGGATGAAGGATTCGGGATTGGTGGAGGATTGGGATTGGATGTAGGACAGGGAGTAGATGGAGGATTAGGATTGAATGGAGGGTTAAGATGGGGATATGGGGATGGTGTGTTTTGATAGAAGGACATGGAGTGTGGATTGGTGTTGGAGGACATAGATGAGGAATTACTATAGGGACATTGGGATGGTGGATTAGGATAGGAGGATGTGGAAGGTGTGGATGTAGGGTAAGGATAAGAAAATGTGGATGTTGGATTAGGATAAGAAAATGTGGATGTTGGATTAGGATAAGGAGTGAATGTAGAATTAGGATGGGTAGACTAATAAGGAGGATCAGGATAGGTAGATTGGTATGGAAGATTAGGATAGTGAGCATATGTGGATGAAGGATTGGGGTATGCAAGTGTGGATGGGGGATTATAATAGGATTGTTGGGATACTAGATTGGGATAAGAAGACATGGATGTTGGATAAGAAGATGATGTAGAGGGAGGGTATGATGGAGATGCGGGTGATGAAGATAATGGACGTCCCTTGTCAAAGGTAGCATAAGGACCATTATTAGGTGTGAATGTAACAAGATAGCTCAGAGAGGGGATTAGATTTTGGAAAGAGGTTGGGAAAAGCTTACTAGCAATGATAGTATCAAGGGGATCCACGTCATATTCCTCTTGATCGACAAGGCTTTCATTATTGTCATCAATGTAATTAGGGTTTCCCTTGATTACTATTTTTGGTTGAATTGGTGAAGGATTCATGATGTTGGATTAGATCGATGTGGATTAGAAAGATGATGAAAGGATAAAAGAATGGATTAGAGGAAGATTGATGGAGGGATCTTAGATGCAGACGAACTAAAGTTCATATTAGGATTTAGGTTAAGCTCAGATCATGATTGGATTAAAGCTTAGATTAGGATGATTAGATGATGTGATGGGATTGATTGTGATGATTGGAGTTGATGATCAAAGGATGATTACGACACCGAATCTACCTTGAGATGGAAGCACATTGACTAGCTCAGAGGTGATTGGATAGGGATGTGATTGGATTGGATTAGATAAGATCAATCAATGATTGATAATATTGACTGATGGATTAGATAGGATGATGAAAGGGACTATAAACCCCATTCTGAGATTACCATAGGTGGCTTAGGATACTGATTGATCATATTAAAGGATAAATGGATGATTGCAGCACCAAATCCACCTTGAGATTATAGGTGAATTGATTGGGCTGACAATGATGATTTAACTTAGGAAAAATGACAATCCTAAGTAGATGTTGATGATGACTATCAATTCAAACACTTAGGTCAATTCAGATAATAACCTGAAACAAAGTTCAAGGGATTTGGATGGGGAAATGACAAGGGATGTGTAACCTAGAGATGCTTGAGGATGATGTATCGATACGATTCAAATGATGAATGAATGAGATCGACAGAATGCAGATGGACCAAAGGTCAGATTTGGGATTAGATTAAAGCTTAGATTAGGATTGGATTGAAGGATATGATGGGATTGGTTCTGCCGGTCGGATTTGGGAATTGGATATGTTTATTGTCTGTTTGCCAAATTTTTGCTATAGAGGGGTGGATTTTCCCTTCTAGGGCGAATCTGCCCTCACAGTTACTCGCTCAGAAAGTCCAAAAGTAGTGGGGTGAATTTTCCCTTATGGGGCGAATCTTCCCTCATAGAGGGGCAAATTTTCCCTTCTGCAGGGAAAATTCGCCCCACTGCAGGGTAGATTCACCCCAATGTAGGGAAAATTCGCCCCACTACTTTTGGAATTTCTGAGTGAGTAAATAGGTTGTTAGAATGAAGAGACGAGTGATTGGAATAGGGTGTTAGATAATCAGATTGAGGAAATAGATGACCGGATTGGGAAAATGAATGATAGGGGTGGATGAACAAGCACTCATAACTGGTAAACAATTGCTTAGAATGGATGAACGACACTTAGGCCGTGGAAACAAAAGCTCGAAATGAGTAAATGATTGATTAAAAAGGATGAAAAACTCTTAGAATGAGGAGATGGATGTTTGGAATGGATGAAAGATTAGTCAAAATGAGTAAACAGAGGATCAAAAGGGATGAAAGACTACTTGGTCAAACAGAGGTTTCAAAGGTTTAGAATAACAAAACAGAGGTTTGGAATGATAAAATGGAGGTTTAGAATGATCAAACAGGGGTTTCAAAGGTTTAGAATGACAAAATGAAGGTTTGGAATGATTAGATAAATGTTTGGAATGATTAAACGATGGTTTAGAGGCTAAACGAAGCTAAATGAGGCAATTTTGACTATTCTGGAGGGAAAATTCTCCCCACTGTAGTAAACAAGAGGGAAAATTTTCCCCACTACAGCAAACAGAAGGGAAAATTCACTCAACTACAATAAATAGGAGGGAAAGTTCACCCCATTGCAACAAATAGGGACTTGGTTTAGATGAAAATGACTATGGAAAGGAGTTAAAATGACAACAATAAGCCCAATTTGTCAAAAAGTTTACTGGTTTCTCACAAGAAAGCACTTTCAAACAAACACAATCCTATGATTAGTATTAAGGGTATGGCCAATAAAGGTCTTAATCTAGGATGCACAAGGTGTCTAGGGAGTCCTCAATATACTCTCGGTATGTGAGGCACAACCGTGAACACCAGCCCGTCACAAGCGTGAGTTAGGAAGCTGAGCGAGATACTGAAGGGCTCAGACCAACTCTTCACGTCTATCTAGGTATCACCCTAGCTTTGATGTTTTTCCAATTATGACGTGACTGGATTGAGGTGCAACTTTCATTCCCCCCCTTTGTATAGTCCGCCAGTATGCGTGGTTGGGATCGTTCCTTGGGGTGATGAAATCTCCAAGCAAGTCCCACTAGAAAGAAAACACTAATTGTTTCCAACTACTCCCCAGGCTCACACAAAGTGCAAGGGGAAAGTGAAAACAAACTAATTCCCCATTTGGGTAACACCAAAAGAGATAGACACAACAAACAATAGATATTACCCCCTAATTAAACTATGTTTCCAGATTAACGAAAAAACACAAGGCTAGTTGTGTAAACAAAAGGTTCTACAAACAAACATTAGTTGTTTTATTCTTCTTTCTTCACGAGAATATGCTGCAAAATGTTAGCAAAAATGTCAATATCCTTCCAAAAAACAATGTTAGGGGGTTAAGATTTGAAAACAACAAAAAAAAATGGAGTAAAAACTAAGCTAAAATGACTATTTTACCTCTCAAAATGTGCTATGTTGAGGCATATTCGCCCCTCTACAGTAACCAGGAGGGAAAATTCACCCCTCTACAATGGCCAGGAGGGCATAATCACCCCTCTGTAGTGACCAAGAGAATGTAGTTGCCCCTTTGCAATGACTAGGAGGGCGTAGTTGCCCCTCTGCAGCAAACCAGAGGGCATAGTCGCAAGAGGGCATCGTTGAACTTCTACAGTAGCAAGAGGGCACAGTCACCCCTCTGCAGTGAAATGTTAGCAAACAAAATTCAAATCAGGGGTGTAGTTGCCCTTCTACAGTAAAATGTAGCAAACAAAATTCAAATCAGGGGCATAGTCACCCTTCTACAGTGAAATGTTAGCAAGCAAGATTCAAATCAGGGGCGTAATCACCTTTCTGTAGTGAAATGTTAGCAAGAAAAATTCAAATTAGGGGCATACTCTCCCTTCTACAGTGAAATGTCAGCAAGAAAAATTCAAATCAGGGGCGTAGTCGCCCCTCTGCAGTGACCAGGAGGGCATAATCGCTCCTCTGCAGTGACCAGGAGGGCGTAGTCACCCCTCTGTAGTGATTAGGAGGGCACAGTCACCCCTCTGCAGCAAACCAGAGGGCGTAGTCGACCCTCTGCAACATATTCCTGCAAACAACTCAACAACAGTAGGCACAAAATAGAGGAACCCACTTGTGGGTCCCACCGGGCGTGCCAAAAATGTGATCCTAAATTTTTATCAACCCTTCTTATGCAAAAACAACAATAATGCAATGAAACAAAACACAAAGGGACACCTCAAGATTAGCCTAAGGAATTGTTAATATAAAGAGATAAAATAAAAAAAGGATTATAAATGGTTATACCTTCTCTTTGCAGCTGAAACTCCTTAGTTGGCCCTTGATTTTGGATTGTTTTGTATGCTCCTTAGATGGCTATTGATGTAGCTAAATGTAAAACTAAGTAGATGGTGGGATGAAATACAAAATAGCTAAAATGGATGGCTAGATAAGTGCACAAAATGACAGCATAAGGCTGCAAAATGGTTAGGTGTTCTCTCAAAATGCCTTAAAGGGGGGTATTTATAGAGGAATTTGAATTCTCTAGAGAATTCAATGGTTGAGATTTATCCAACAAGGCCAAGATGGAGGGCTAAGGTGAGTTGAAAACTCACAAACCCTCACATTTTTACATGTGGAATGTGAAGTGGCTAAGGATGAGATGATGTGTAAGTGAGGTGGAATAAGGACAAGCAATGTGTAAGGACATATACCTTGGAAGTACATTGGGAGATGAAAAGAATCTTGGGTGAATAAATATGAATTAAAAATTCACATGCTTGGAAGAATCCCATGGACAAGACAAGGTTCCAAAAATGGAAGCACTTGTCCACATGTGACTTGATGTGACAAGTCAAAGATTTTAGAAGATGCATGGGAAAAGGAGATTCTAGGAGGAATAAAAGTGAATTAAAAATTCACATGGGGAAGAGAGGAGCCTTGAATGAATAAAAAAGAATTAAAAATTCTTTGGGGGATGGGGAGAGTTGACTAAGGTACTAATTAGACTTAACTAATTAGTAATTAGAAGATAATTAGACGATAATGAGGATTAGAAACCAATTTGCAAAAGTTGGAAGATGTGACACATCCTAATAAAAAATTAGGCATGTGCACAAATCCCTAATGAAGAGATTAAGAGGTTGATTAAGATTAAGGAAAAGTGATGTGACATGTGAGGAATTAAATAAATGTCATATTTATTTAATTCATTTGATGAAAAGAGAATTAAGGAGGGTAAGGTATTTAATTATTGATGAAAAGGGAATTAAGGAGGGTAAGGAATTAAATAAATGTCATATTTATTTAATTAAATAACTTAGGGATTTGGCAGAATTAAGGGTATTAATTAAATAATAGTAATATTACTTAATTAACTCAAATAAGAGGATGTTTAGATGAAAAATGATAAATTTGGATAAATTAAGTGTCCAAATTTAGGTGTCTACAATTATATTAATATTTATATTATATATTAGAAATTATAAATATATAAATAATATAATATATAATATAAATATAAATATGTATTAATATTATAATACTATTATATATTATATAATATAATATTTGTAGACACTTAAATATGACCTAGGCCTACAAGCTTTATTTTTCACCTTCTTCTTTCTAACATAATTAAGCATTTTAATTATGCCTTTGGTCCACCTTTGTCTATTAATTAAATAATTCATAATTATTTAATTAATTCATGTCTTTTTATTTCTTCATGATTATTAAATAAATAAATTTTATTTATTTATTCAATACGTCACTAATTGTCTAATATCTTCCTATAATTAAATAATTTTTTTAATTATCTTTATTCATTATGTTTTCCTGATTATTAAATGAATAAATTTTGTTTATTTATTTAATACATCACTAATTCTTAAGTCTTCTCATAATTAAATAAATTCTTTAATTTATTTAATTATTAGTCACTTTGCTCTAATTAAATTAAATTATTTAATTATCTTATTTGACACTTCCCTCTTTTTAGTAAATAGTTCAAATTAATTATTTGTTGTCATGTGGTCCCACCTTTTGAATTAAATTATTTATTTTTTAATTCAAAATAGTCTTTTTCCTCAAAAAAATCAAATAATTTCTATTTATTATTTGATTTTCCAGCCACCTCTTTTTCTACACCAATCTTATCTTTTGTCACATGCATTGTCAACCCTTAATTTGATTTTCTAAAAATCAATCTTGTCCATTCATCTCAAATTTGACCTAATGTTTCCCTAACCCTAATTGTGGGTTGTGAAATTTAATCTTGTCAATTGATTCTAGGGCATTTGTCAACTTTTGATCTTGGCCATTCCCTCAAAATTGCATTTTCTATAAAAAGGCAATTTTGGTCTCATTTTGTCATCTCATGCACTCTTGTTTTAGGCTATCTCATGTCATCTTGCAATCATGTCATCTTACCTCTTGTCATAGGCATATTTACATCTCATTTGACATAATTTAGGCATAGTTAGATGCTTACTAGTTGCATTATAGCTTAGTATTGCATATAATCACTCAAATCCTTCAACATTTGCTTAGGGCTTGTCATTGTCATTAGATTGTTCATCATAAATCTAAGGGAAACACCATATTTTCAGCAAGTTGAGAAGGTATAATGGAGATCAGCCATGGAGAATGAATAAATCTTGGTGAGATCTTTTCATTTGTTTTCATTTTATTCCTTTGCACTTCATTATCACTTTGGGTTTTTATGTTAATGTTTTAATCTACTTACCCTGCAAAATTTTCAATATTTTGACAAAATTTGAGGAATTTTGGAGTTGGACCTTTTTGTTGCAGATTTTGTTAGATTTTTGTTGCAAATTTTGTATCATTTTGGGACAAAACCCTAGTTTTCAAAGATTTGACCATAACTTTCAAACGGCTATAGATCTTTTCACAAAATGTTTTCTAGAGGTTAGGAATGCTAAAGTTGTGAAAGGCAACCTCACAGACCCTGAAGATCACCTACATGCAAATAACCTGTCATAGAAAGAAGACATTTGAGACAAAAGGAAAAGGTGCTCTGAAAGCTGTTGAAATGTATTAATAAGAGAGAGGGATAAAATACAATGATCAATCCTTATAAAGGGAGATTGTGCAACCCTAAAGAAACCCTAATAGGTAAAAATTTAATAATTATATTTAATAATTAATATAATTATTAAATGTCACAATATGCAAACTAAAGTGAAATCTTAAGAGAGGAATAAAGGTAACTTAATTAACATAATTAAGTTAAAACCTTTACTCTAACACCCCCCTTAAGATGAGCAAAAGTGCAACTACAAACATGTGCAAGAAAGCAAAGTGACTACAATGCATGAAAGTAAAATTGGGTCCTGACAACTAGGCCTGATGAGGTATCCAAATACAACCAAATCTTTGTAAAGTGGAGAAAGGGAGAAAACCTCATGGGAACAAAACTCCCCCCAAAAGAGAGAAAAGAAAAAATTGAAATGCACTAATGAAAGAAGGATAGGAGGTGGATTACATGATACCCCCCATAGACAACTTCTATCATATAAGTACATATACAATGGTCTCCATAGGAGAGATATAAAGAGACAAGAAGGCCCCCCCACAATGAAGAAACTCCTATCACAATGGTAGATGCCTGATGTAGAATCCAAAAGGAGATTCTGAAGTGGAAGATAATATTCCTCCCCTTGGGAAGAAACAGATCCAAAGGACGATGTCGAAGAAACCCTGTTAAGAGTGATGAAACAATCTATCTCAAGATGTGTGCCATGATAGGATGATGAAGAATCTCTCTGTCTGAACTGAAACAAATGATGCCAAATCCAAATTGATGTGGAGAATCCTAAAATGCAACCTCTGAATGCACAGATAATGGTGGGCATACAGTGATAACCTAACTGTCAAGGTAGAGGAGATGAATGTCCTCAAAATAATCCTCAAGATCTGTAGTGTGAGACTCAACAGACAAGAATGTGTCTACAAGATAAGAATCCCATGATGTAGTAGATAATGAATGACCAAGATGGTCATGATGCTGAACTGAATCCATAGGGGCCACTGTGGCGATACTGATGTCATTAGGAACAACAGATGATACATGTATAATCTCAATCTGAAGAATAGGAACTGTGAGACAAGCCTCTCATCCATTGGAACATGTAAGGGTGTCTAAATACTCAAGCTCCTCTAAAGTATCATCATCAAAGGGTGTATTATCTCTCCAAGCAATGGGTAAGAGACAATTTGAAGTAGGATCTTCTAGGAATGGAGAGAGATTGGGGTCTCCATAGATCTCTCAAATACATGTCCAAAGTGGGTGGGGACAATGAATGTCCGATATAGCCCACACAATGTCAGATAGTCAACACTAAACAATATAAGTCCTACTATGTGATCTATAATGATATCCCAAGCTAGTTTCCCCTCTGAAGTGGCTGGTTCAGGTATGAGACCATACAAATAGGGAAAAATATTAAGCCACCTACAATGTGTAAGTATGCCCTTTACCCATGACTCATAATTACCTCGTTCCAGAATTACAACTGAAGGGTGAGTAGAAAAACCCATGATAACTATTCAAATTAAAAAATCTGAGAAAACTTACCTTACAACATGTAGATCAAATGAAATAGAGTCTAATGACACAAACAAGAGGTTCCCAAGTGCCAAAATGTCCAAGTAATTAGGCAAATTGTGAAAATACAAAATGTTGAATAAAATATACCTAGGGCAGAATCTGGGAAAATAAGTCTAATCATTGTGTAGAGCATTAAACTAGCTTTAAAATGCCTATTCGTTTGTGAAAAATGGAGCTCAGACGCAAAAGTTATGCCCCCTAAAGTGCAGAAATCATCATCTAACTTTGACTGAGGAAAAAAACATCAAAACAGAAAAATCCAGAAACCACACCTACACCATTAGATCGGCGCCAGAACCAAATTTCCAATGGTATCTTATTTTCAAAAAATGGAGATCGTACGCAAAAATATGCCCAATTTGGTGAAAACAACTCCAAATTGCACAATAAGGCCCTCTACAGCCCTCAAGGGCTAAAAAAATTAAGCCCTTGGTCCGCTTAGCGACCAAGAGGATAAGCTACAAGTTTAAGGCCAAAGCCCTTGGTTGGCTATATGACTGTTGGCTAGGGCTTAACGACTGTTGGGTCTGAAGCCTGACTCTTGGTCCTCGATAGGACCACTGATAGAGGGTTGGGAGCCCGCAAGGGCTATAACTGGCAGTGGTGGAGTGGTGTAGGGGGCAGTGGTGGCCCTAAGGTGGCCATGGGGAGGTGAGTCGACGAAGCAGTGCTGCGGAGGAAACCACCAGTAGCGGTGGTTGCATGCGGTGGCCGCCGGGTGGCTGGTGGCCACTTGGTGGCTGGAGGGCGGCGCTGTTGTTTTATACAGGCCGCATAAAGTTTTAATAATTTTTTTTCTTAAAAAAATTGTTTTTTAGTTTTTGCAAAAATCTACCTCGTGAAGCGTGCCTTAGGGCCGACCTTGGGGCAAAACATTTTTGCCTCAAAGAGCAACTGTGGCCAAATTGGACAAGTTTTATATGAAAATAGGGGTTTTTGGATGCTGTGGACTCAATGGCGAGGTCTGTTTTGTCCAAAAAGACTCAGAACAGATCAACAAGAAAAATTTCCTTTCTGAAACCCTTGCACAGAAGAAAACTCTGTAAGCTGAAATCTTCAAAAGATGAACAGGCAGCCACAGATCTGGAGCTTTGATACCATGTTGAAGTTGTGAAAGCCAACCTCACAGACCTCGCAGATCACCTGCATGCAAATAACCTATCACAGAAAGAAGAAATTCGAGAGAAAAGGCAAAGGTGCTCTGAAAGCTGCTGAAATGTATTAATCAGAGAGAGGGATAAAATACAATGATCAATCCTTATAAAAGGAGATTGTGCAACCCTAAAGAAACCCTAATAGGTAGACATTTAATAATTAATATAATTATTAAATGTCACAATATGCAAACTAAAGTGAAATAGAGAGGAATAAATGTAACTTAATTAACATAATTAAGTTAAAAACTTTACTCTAACAAGGAACAATATCAAGAGCTTTCAGTCCGAAAATTAGAGTTTTTGGAGTTGTTATTGATTTTTTATGATTTTTTTGTTATTTTTCATAAAAAATCATTTTTGAGAGAAAATTGTCAAAATTTTTGGATATTTTTAAACATTTCTAGAAATCTCTCTGAATTTTAATAGGGTTTTGTTCTTTATCTTTTAAATTTGGATAAAAAATAACTAGTCAAAAAATAGATTTTTTAAAATTAGGATTTTATAAATATTTTCTTATATCTCACAAACGGTTGCAAAAAAATTCACAATTTTTTTTTTGCAGATTTGGGATGATGTCAGCCATCTTTAGTACAAAAATTAGAATTTTTGGAGTTGTTTTATATTTTTTTTAAATTTTTTTATGATTTTTCATAAAAAAATAATTTCAAGTACAAAACAAATTTTTTTTTAGATTTCTTTACATTTTTGGAAAGCTCTTGAAATTTTAATAAGGGTCTATTCTCTATGTTTTTATTTTTTAGGTTGAAAACATTTTCAAAAATCATATTTTTCTTGACTAGCTAACCCTCTAATATTAGTGATCAATTATCTTGTTAGGGTTTTGGCTTTGTTGTTGGTTTTGTGAATGTGTAGAAAATAAACACTTTAAATGAAAAATTGGATCAAGTGGAAAAATAATTTGGAGCTAAAGAAAGTCTAGGTGTACACATTTTATCTTTCATCTCTAATCATTTCTTGTCAACACACTTCAATTTGGGGCTTAAAAAGAACATCTTATTTGTCACACATTTGGATTTAGAGCTTTAAAATGAACATCTTGTTTGCAATCACACTTTGAAATTGGGATTAAAAAGAACCATTGTCTTCCATCACACATTTTTACTTTGGGTTAAAAATTAAAAGTGCTTAAATTGTTTTACACACATTTAATTTCTAAAGGGAAATTAACAACTGTAAGTGTGAATCAAGTGTGTGTGTCCTCCAAAACACCTCACTTTGTTTGCTTTTATCATACCATTCTTAAGAGGCTTGCTTGGAGCACACACCCCTCCAAGGGATGACCTCAATCGAGTTTGAATCCAAATACACGCTCCTTTGGGAGTTGAAATCTTGTCACTCTTGGCTAAGCCCCAAAGAACTTTATACCTTTGGGAAGTGATGGTGAAGGGTAGGTTACCCCTTTCTCCTGCTTATTGGTAGGATTTTCCTTTCAAATCATACCTAGTTAGTCTTGTGCAAACTAGCTTGAGACCTACTTGGCCATACCCACTTGACTAGCATTAGACTTGTTGTTGTGTATTCAAGTGTTTTCTTAATCATAACATTTAATCTTGAAAGACAAATTTATCATTGTGTTTGGAGTGTGTGTTCATGCATTTACATGTGAAATCTTGTGTTTGATATTTCCCAAGTCAAACTTCCAATAAAAACTTGCCACATCATTCAAATCATACAATCTTATCATTCCACATCATATCCTAATCATCATCATCTTTTTAATCCAATCAACATCATTTTACACCATGACAACATTAGAAGACATAGCAAAAAATCTTGTTCACAAAATTCACATAGCTCAAACAAGCCAATCACCTTTAAACCAACAAATGATTCAAGGAATTCATGACATGATTTAAAAACTTCAAACAAACCAATCACCTCAAATGCAACAACTCATAGCACAAGCCCAATACCTCATGGTCACTTGTCAAATCCAACAAGCACAACATCAAGTCCAATCAACACATCAACAAATTTTACCCCAATCCTATGTGTCACCTTCATCATCATGCCAACCAAACCCCCCTACCTATCATGTCAATGCCACATCAGCATATCCACCTATATCACAACAAGAACATAGGATCCCAAGTCCACCTTGGCAACAAAATCAAGAGCCCTTCAATTCTCATGTTCCATTTGACAAGGGGAACACCAATCTAGTTCATGCACCCTACAACTATCATAACGCCATCCAATCAAATTCCCATCCCTAAGCCACCATGTCCTAGTCCTAATTCATTGGCCTCTCCACCTTCTAACCAATCAAACTCTTCATTACCCCCACCATCATCTAACCCTCCATCAAATCAATGCCCTAAATTTAGACATTTCAAAAGTAAACCTATGGCATTACCCAAATTCACCCAGCCACTTACAAAGGATGTCACCCAAGGGCTACTAGCAAGGAATCAAACATTTCCATGTCATCCAACTGATATGTTTGAGCCTACCAAAGAGTCTTCAAACACCATGCCCATTCTTACAACCCCTTCATGTAGTCCCCCCCCCTTGAGCCTATTTAAGAGTCTTCCCCATTGAGCCCAAGTCAACCTCCATCATGTCTCCATGTTGTTGACCATCTAGAACATGTTGAGTCCATTCAAGAGTCATCCCCTTCCACTTCCATTCAAGAAACCCAAGAGTTATGTCAAGAGAATTATCCTAAGCACGAGGAAACATTAACCTCTCATTCTAATCAAGATCTGGGCCCATCTAATGATCCCACTCATAACATACTTGGTCCTATTTATGATCAAGCTCCCCTCTATGATCTTACCTATGATCAAGAAGGCAATGATGATCCTCTTAGCCAACTTTATGCATTCCATGGTTAGGATCCTATCACTTCACCTATCAATGAGCAAGAAACCTCCATTGCTCCTATCGACCCCCTACCTAGCCCTATCCATGATCCATCAACATCCACTTTCCTCGATGAGACATATGCCTCCCAAGCACACATAGAAGGTCAAACAAATACCTTGGATCTAAGTGAACACAATACTAAGGGTGAAGCCACAATAGTGGTTTACAATTCAAGTGAGGAAGGAAAACTCACAAAAAATGACCCCAAAGCAAAAAAAGTGATTTTGGGGATTCGTATGAACCTACAGGTTCGAACGAACCCATTAGGGGTTCATTCAAACTAGGGTTTGATTGAACCCATTAGGTGTTCATTCAAACCAGGGTTTGACCGAACCCATTAGGGGTTAGTTTGAACTAGGGTTTGACCGAACCCCTTTCAATTTTGACAAGCAAAAAAAAAAATGCATAGCAAAGGGGTTTGACTGAACCCATTTGAATGGGTTCAGTCAAACTAGGGTTCAACCAAACCCATAGAGGTTCGCTTGAACCCCTAGGGGTTCGTAAGAACCCCCCTTGTCCCTCATCCCCCCCTAAGACACAAAAAAACCTAAATTTTGGCACTTAAGAGCTCGGGTTCAGGATGAAAATGGAGGAATATTCACAAACCCAAATAGAATCATGTAGTCCTCAAAACGAGCTATCCAACAAATATAATTTTAATATTTTTTTGTTTTATTATGTATTTGTTTTTTAGTTTTAATAAACATAGGTTTTTCATAAAAAATGAAGGTCTTTATTATGCACATGTGGAAAAATAGAATATTATCAAAAACAAAATTTGAAAAATATGATTGCACCAGATATTGAAGTCCTTGATCCAACAAAAAAAAATTGAATTACGATATATACAAACAAAGTTACGTGTTATATGGTCACACTATGTCTGAATTGTAATTGATTTGACTTCAAAACTTGATTAAGGAAAAAATATTCAATAAAAAACTATCTAACCAAGTGGAAGAACTAGATGTCAGAGTTACAAATCTAAATTTGGAAGAATTATAATTTTATCCTTCATGGAAAAAAAGTTATGTGTTATAGTGTGCATCACTTTTTAAAAATGTTGTTTTCTAAAAATGAAGTACAATCTAAAAAAATATTGAATTTTTTTTAGAATCTACAGACAAAATGTGACGAGACTCTAGTTTGTATCATCTTCAAATTCCTCACGGTTTAGCTGCTATAGGTGCCCAAATGTGAAGATTTAGTTAAAAACAATAATTTTAGTGTCTATTTTGGCAAAAAATTGTAAACAACTATTGTGGATCACCCCTAATCGAGATCCTAATGATTCTCCATCACCCACTATCGAACCCATTGCAAGTCCTCCATCATATCCTATTGGTCTTTCCACCCTCATTAATGAATTTTCCTCCTTAGAACAACAACAACCATTATCTTACCTTACTTCATTTTCTCCATCCAATAAGGAACTTGTGTTTACTATTCCACCTACACCTAGTACCCTTGTCCATTGCATACTCCAAAACATGACCTACCAAGGTAAAGGTCTAGACCTTCATGAATAAGATATTTTGGAGCCCATCCATGTCAAGGTCCCCCCACACTCTTATGGCCTTGGATATACACCCAAAGGACACCAATCTCAAGATGTTGGTACTTCATGTATCCTAAGTCCAACTTCCATCACAAAATACTATCATATGCCATATGTTTCCATCCTTCCTCCATCATCGTACAAATGTCAAAAGCATGTGACCGTACACCTTCCACATCAACTTTACTGCCATTGCTTCCAACTCCTAATATTCCTCCATCCACTTTACCACCATTATTCCCAAAATATAATATACCTACCACCCAATCCTCTTATCCATTTATCCATAAATACCCTAACATTCCTAATCATGACCAACAAATGCAAACATTGTATAAACATGAAGCTTCCACTCATTCCACCATACCCACAGGATTCAAAAGAAAATTTTTTAATGCCTCTACCTATAAAGTAAAAAATCCTTAGGGTCCTCATGGCTTAGGAGATCAATATAAAAAGTCAAAGTAAAATACATCCCAAAAGTTATATAAGCCCATACCTCCAAAAGTAAAGGACAAAACTAAAATGGTTTGGGTCCCTTAGAAAAATGAAAGCAAGTCAAATGAGGCATCTATATCACAAAAATCCCAAACATCCACTTCGACCTCACATTCCCACTCTATTCAAGAATCTCATATTCCATCCCACAAGCCAAACAAAAATCATAAAAATACTAAGTCTATATGGGTACCTAAAGCACTTCATCCACCACCTACTAAGAAAACATCTCCATTGCTTCCTACACCCCATCCACATAAAAATCTTCAACATTTATCACAATGTGTGCAACCATTGATTATGATTCCCTTCCATTTCACAACAATTCCACATACCTCCATCTCCTCACCCTTCACTCATTATCCTACATATCTCCCCCACCACCTTCCTATGGTCCATGCTTTTGGCTAAGCCTCCCCATTCATCCCTTTCCATAAATCCTACATAATCCACATTATAATCCATCATCTACCTACTTTTGACATCCCAAATGGCACAACATACAAACAAAATATTGCTACCCTACTTCTCCTGAAAGAGAAAGACAACACATGGATGTCTTAGCTCCCAAGGTCTTTGTAGTTGGTTCTCAACTGTGCTGATGTCCCTCAGTGGTCAATGTAATAGTAATGTTCAAGGGGCTTGCTGGTGTTGAGCTTATAGATTGTTCTGAGATCAAACATGAATTTAAATCTACTCTAACCATGGTTTTTAAAGAAATAGAAAAAGATGGATCAGGGCTTTGGGATAGAAAAGAATGAAACTCCATCTGAATTTACCAGACCTGTCACCTTCCAATGAATTCCTAACTAAAACTATAGAACAAAATTAACTTGTGACTAACACACAGTTTCATTCATTCACATTGCTGATTTCAACAACAGATTGTATATTACCATTCAAACAAAACATAAAACCAAACTTCATTCCTTGAAAGCCTCCTAAATCAGACGATTAATTCAAGACAAACACCATTTTGGAACACAACATGAAGTAGATTAAGATCTGGTTGCTTCTACTGCTAGTGAGACAGATAAACAACATTTACAAATCTGGCACAATCACCATTGTACAGAAAATGTGTTGCTCCAAATTATTTCCATTTACACTAAGAAAATTGAAAGATACATTAGTCTTCTACTTAATCTAACTCCTAACTACTAGTTCCTCTCTACAAGTTCTCTATCTACCCCTTTCTAACTCTACCTGGTCTAACCTTTTACAAAGAGGCAAGAATGCCTTATATATAGAATTCATCAAGAAGAATGCGTCGTCCCCAGATTTTAGGGTTTACAAAATATCTGCTTGGTTGCTAGAAGGTTGGCTCTCAGATCTTTTGAAAAGAGTCAATGCCGCATTCAATGTGAATCCTTGTTGTCCATGCTGATGAAAGATTGTTATCCTCAGAAGAAGCATTCAGATCTTTTGTAGCTATAACATTAAATTTGGCCTTCCATGTCCATCTTTGAACTCCATCGGGGCCGCCTTTAATGCTCCAAAATATCACCATTAATACTGATCTACCTCTACTAGTGGTCGCCATAGCTGTCCTTGTGAATCATCGCTACTTCTTCTTTTCTTCGGCCTCCTTCATGTTCAAGACCCTCTGCACGTTGACCATCTCCTGGAAGCACCATCGGGCCTCTTTAGCCCTTCACGTTATCACCTAAGCCGATCCATCACTTTTGGATCTCAGGAGGAATTCATGTCGTTCATGTCTAGTTAGTCTTCATCACAGGGGCGGTCAATCGATCAATGGCCCATCTTAGCTCCTTCTAATTGGATGATCATATGCCATGCTAGATTCCTGAGCAGTCAAGAGTGGTCCACCTTAAATCGCATGTCAGTGAGACACTTATTGTGTCTCCCTGATGCGATTTTGTCTTATAATAGTTATCAACATAGCGTAGACCGGTCAATGAGACCCTTTGTCAAGCTTCATAAGTCACATCGAGCTCATTTTTATGTCAGGAAGACAATCCTGCTTCAGGGAGACCTTACCCCAAACTCCTCTTCTCTTATTGAGCCTACCTTGTTGTCGGCAAGACTCCTTACTGTCGGCCAGAGGCTAAAGTGAGTTATCCTTGGTTATACTGATGCCTCCTTCATTGGGGAATCCATCGCTATTGGTGTGACCCTTCCATGCCAGTGAAATCTCACAGTGAACCCCCTTCCTTCTCCCTGAGCTCTCTCTTCCTCTCCGGGCTTGAGCTCTTTTCCTTTTTTAGCAAGACTTTGGTGTAGTCGCCCAGACCTCCTGACGACTTCCTCTTTTCTCCCCGCTCACTCACTTTTATCAGCTAGACCAGCCCCTCCTCACCGAGACCTCATGGCGAAGGGATACCCTTTTGTTTCCTCGAGCTAGAGCCTTTTGGTGGGACCAATGTCCGTCGGGGAGACATCCTCGATTTGGGGAGACCTTTTATCGAAGCCAAGTACTCTTCAGTGAAACCTCTTGGCGACATTTCCCTACTGTCGCCGAGACTCTTTTGTATCGGTAGGACCTTTTGCCAATTTCTTTCACTCTCGCCGAGCTCATATGCTTCGGTGAGACATCCACCATTTGGTGAGACCTTTCATTGATTTCTATACCCCTTGGCAAGATCCTATCGAACTAAACTTCTTGTCGGCAAGAGCCTGCTTGGTTGGTGAGACATCTTGCCAAAATCAATTTATTACATCGAGGGCACAATCCCTTCGGCAAGACCAACAACCATTAGTGAGACATCTCACCGAGTTCATTTCACTTTGGCCAGACTTTGTCTCCTTGGCATGACATCACACCGAATCTCCTTACTCCTTGACGAGCTCATTCTATTCTTTCAGTGAGACTTTCCTTCTTTCATTGTGACATCATATCGAGCCTCTTTTTCCTTTTTTGAATACACCCAAGTCGGGTAGACTGATGGCGAAGGAAAAATCATTTTCCGAGCTCAATTTCCTTCAGTGGGACCTCCCTTCATCTCGGCATGACTTCCCGTGGTTAGGGAGACCTCTTGGCGACGCTGTCATCCATCACCGTGACCATTCCTCTGTCGCCAAGACTAGGGATCATCAGTGAGACCTTTTGTCGAACTCGTTTCCTTTCGCCGAGACATCTCCATCGGCGAGACCTCTTGCCGAAGCCACTCCGTTTCGCCGATATCACTTTACTTCGGCAAGAGTTCACCTTATCGATGAAACATCTTTTTAGGTTAGTGAGACTTTATGAATCTGCCGAGACCTCTTGGAGAAGAGAAAATATCCCGTCGATGTATGGATCCCACTACTGCCAGTCGGTGAGACATTTAGATCTCACCAAGACCTTTGTCCAAAGGAGATTCTTATGCTAATGGGAAACTCTTGGTTGCCGGGAAGATGGTCGATGTCCTTCCAATGTGAATCTGCATGTGAACTCAGATTGCCATGACCTCCCTGAGGTCTTGCCGATAGGCAACACAAATGCTTATCGACAGAATGCTTTGGTAGTTGGCAAGACACCCGCAAGGTCTTGCTAACTTTCTTCTTCAACAAAAATTATGACCAACTGGACTGAGGAAAGCATTCCAATTGAGCCCCATTGGAAAATATCATGATGTGTGTAATTTAATCCTGCAAAAGAAAGGTCTGCATCAGTCCCAAAGCATATGAAACATATTAAAATAAACTATTTTTTGCTTATTATTATTTCATTCAATTTTTAGCAAGAAGAAAACCAACTCAAGCTGAGACAGAACCAAAATTAAATCAGATAGATCAAAAGTAAAAATTAGGAGGAAAAAAAAAGAATTCCAAAGATCAAAATAGACAACTAAAAGGGGAAGAAGTCAAAATAAAAATGGGGGACCTATTTTGTTCCAGAACAAAATGGGGTGGTTATGCAAGGCATAACAAATGGCAACTCGGCTGGGAAAATGGTTTAACCATTTTCAAGAAGCTAAAGGATTCAGCTGCCTAGAACTCCTAGTTCATGAATGTCACAACCCCAGTTGGGTCAGTTTTAGCAAGCAAGGTTTAGCTAGAATCTCAAATGTAAATCAACACTAGCTACCCCTGAATCTATGTGTGTGCTTGATAGTGCATCATCTTTGCATAAAGTTTTCTTCATCTTTGAGACAATAATGTGCAAGATTCAAGCTACATGAGTTGATTTCCTCTGGCTGTTGTGCAATGATATCCTGGGCATTGCTCCACTGCCAGTCAGGCATCCATAGCCTCGACGAAGATACCTCTAGTTTTCTCACAACATTGCTCTACTGCAAGTCAGGTGTCCATAGCCTCGGTAGAGATATTGGAATCACCCATTCATATTGAATCCTTTTTCTCTTTAGATAATTCTTTTCCTTTCTTTTTTTTTTAGTTTTCTCATAGAGTTTCAAATATTTCATTTAGTTCTTTTTCAATATGTCAGATGTTTAACATCTGATCTGGGTTGAAAACTACTATGGACCTCATAACAATATTTGGGAGATCAGATTTTTCACTCAAATCTTACATCACCCTAGGACAAATATACCGATGCACGAGGAGATGAACTTATTGATTTGTGATAGATTTAGGGGAGCTGATGAAGGTTATTTACTTTGCACCTTGTTTTCAAAATGCTCCACAACTCTTATTGACAATGGGCATAAAACAGAAGTTTAGGACAAAATTACCCCATTAGAAAGCTTGAAAATATCTAAACCACCTCTCTCCTAATGACCAAAGTACACCTGGGATAACAACCACCATTTTAAGATGGGAAAGAACAAGTAAACCCCCAAAGAACAAAACAAAATAGAAACCAAAAACACCAAGGAAGCAGAAAGACAAAAAGAAAAGGACAAACAAACAAACAACAAATTATTTACAAAGAGACAAAATATTTACAAACAGAAAAACAAACTATTTACAAACAAAAACAAAAGGAACATGAAAAGGAAAACAACAAAACAAAGGAAAACTAACTAAACCAAAAACTAACACTAACCAATCCTACTCCTAAACTAACTCCAAAGCTGAGCTTTATAAAACACAAAACTATAAAAATTTATACATTGACTTGACTGATTTTTCATTATGTGCAACAATCTTAACTTACTAGGCATAGTTCTAAACCTAGCAAATTTATCTTTATACTTGGAAATATGAAGTTTATAGGCAATAAGTTCATTCTGAGGGCATAAAGCTTGAAATATTATCAGTTGTGGGTTCTCGGTTTTGTCATGATTTACCCACAAATAGGTTTTACTATCCTCTATGCCATAATCAAACTAAAAATCATTAAAACAAAGAGGATAATGAAAGGACACCACTTGATTCTGAAGATTTCTAGTTACCAATGCAGGCTTGTGTTTTATGATCTCTTCTTCACAAGGTATCAGCTCATGGAACACCATTGAATCAAGGTTCATCTTGCAGTTAGGATATTCACTCACTAGCATCTCTGTATTCATCTCGGGCATGAAGTCAAAAAATTTCTGGATTTCTTGAGATGAAGTCTTACTTTCAACATTCTCTTGAAACATGTCACCCCCAAGGGTTTGGGAATCTACCTCCAGCTTATCACCATTGATCTCAGGGATATTGGCACATGGTGAACAAGGATTTCCTTCAAACTCACTTTAATGCATGGAGTCAGAGATAGGAAAACACTCTCTGAATTCATATTCCTCAACCAATACAGTTGAGTAAACAGAACCAAAATTAGGAAAACACTCCCTGGTCTCATTTTCTTTGTCATATTGAAGAGATTCAACTTCTGAGATAGCTTCTTGGTCACTTTCTTGGCATTCCTCTGCTTCATCCAAATGTACCCCTGTCATGAATTTCTTCAGGGAACACTTGACTGATCTACACATCTACTTGGACTTCTTCTCTTAAGATTTCATTTTGGCATTTAATTCCTTGTCTTTGACCATAAGATTCATTGGAAATCTCATCTTGAATTGTGTTATCTGTTCCAATCCGTCCACTACTTAAATCAACAGAGTCATCTTCTTGCACTAACCCATCAAAGTGTGTTTCTTCCTCATTGACCATCATGAAAGCATCTATGAATGCATCGATGAATCCATTCTCCACTTCTATCAAGTCTGCACTAGGTAGAGGAGTTTCATCAGTTGTTGAATCCATCTCAAGGTAATGATCAAAGTCATCAAAAGATGGGGAAGAATTAAACCTCTTCACATAGTCACTCTCATCATTTTGGATGGACTGATTACCATCTTCATGCATGCCAGTTGTTTCATCCTCTTCATTGGGGGGATACGTACTCCAAGGATCTTCCATAAGTATTCCTTCGATAGAGATCATTTGCTTGAAATATAATTTCATCCTACCTAGGAAGACATGGCAGTCCATCTGAGAGTGTTGATTAGTTCAATGTATCTTACATCCACTTGGCCTGACAAGTTCTAATAGTTTCAAATCTGTTGATTCTTCTAATTTCTCCCTTATTCGATTTTGCATACGAGGGATATCAATACAACCTGAACCATGCTCCTTTATCCACTCCTCATCACCCTGATTCTCATCTTGATCAGAAGAGTTGCTCAAATCATTGGAAGGAATTGTTGATTTCTCATGATAGCAATCTCGCGCTAATACCTCATCTCCTTTAAAGCCATCATTAGTACTAACATGTTCAACAAAGCTAGATTCTATCTTGAGATTTCCATTATGCTCTAAATTTACATCCATTTCATGCTTTTCACCAAACAAGTCATCAAAATTATATTCTGGTGAATCAAATGTTTCATCTAGAACTTCATTGTGATGTAATGGACTATGCTTTGGAAGATGACTGAAAAGAGATGACATGGTCATAACTTCATTGACAAGTGAAGTACTCAACTCTGTGATTGGATTTTGTAGGGATGAGTTCTCCCAGTGGTCTTGTGTGTGAGGACCAAACTGATCTAAGAATAAGATTTCTAACTCCGACCATGAACAAATATAATTTAGTGGAAGATTAACATACCATTGTCTTGCTAAACCTTGCAGTGTTTTGACAAATAACTGGCAGATGATATCCTGATGCTAAATCTGGAGAAAAATGAGAATATGCAAGTTTCGACATGTTTAGAAGCATTTTTCCCACTGTTAGGGAAAAATAAAGGAAGCCTATCATATAGGTGACCAGGGATTTCATGGACAAATCCTGTTATATAAAAAGGTCTACCCATCAGAGCTAGGTGCTCCAAGATCTAACCCACTCCAACTCACAACAGTCCAAAATTTGCTCAAGGGGGCCCTCCATTTAGTGCCAATTTCTATTGACGTCCCAAATGGCATAACAACATGCAAACAAAATATTGCTACCCTACTTCTCCTAAAAGAGAAAGACAACACATGGATGTCTTAGCTCCCAAGGTCTTTGTAGTTGGTTCTCAATTGTGCTGATGTCCCTTAGTAGTCAATGTTACAGTAATGTTCAAGGGGCCTGCTGGTGTTGAGCTTCTGTATTGTTTTGAGATCAAACATGAATTTAAATCTACTCTAACCGAGGTTTTTAAAGAAATAGAAAAAGATGGATCAGGGCTTTGGGACAAAAAAGAATAACACTTCATTCTAATTAACCAGACCTATCATCTTCTAAGGAATTCCTAACTAAAACTGCAAAACAAAATTAGCTTGTGACTAACACATAGTTTCATTCATTCATAGTGCTGATTTCAATAGCAGATTGTATATTACCATTCAAACAAAACATAAAACCAAACTTCATTCCTTGAAAGCCTCCTAAACCAGATGATTAATTCAAGACAAACACCATTCTAGAACACAACATGAAGTAGATTAAGATCTGGTTGCTTCTATTGCTAGTGAGACAAATAAGCAACATTTACAAATCTGGCACAATCACTAGTGTACAGAAAATATGTGGCTCCAAATTGTTTCCATTTAAACTAAGAAAATTGAAAGATACATTAGTCTTCTACTTAATCTAACTCCTAACTACTAGTTCCTCTCTACAAGTTCTCTATCTACCCCTTTCTAACTCTACCTGGTCTAACCTTTTAAAAAGAGGCAAGAATGCCTTATATATAGAATGAATCAACAAGAATGCGTCGTCCCTAGATTTTAAGGTTTACAAAATATCTACTTGGTTGCTGGAAGGTCAGCTCTCAGATCTTTTGAAAAGAGTCAATGTCGCATTCAATGTGAATCCTCATTGTCCATGCTGATGAAATATTGATGTCCTCATAAGAATCCTTCAGATCTTTTGTAGCTACAACATTAAATTTGGCCTTCCGTATCCATCTTTGAACTCCATCGGGGCCACCTTCAATGCTCCAAAATATCACCATTAATACTGATCTTCCTCTGCCAGTGGTCACCACAACTGTCCCTATGAGTCATGGCTATTTCTTCTTTTCTTTGGCCTCCTTCATGTTCAAGACCCTCTACATGTTGACCATCTCCTGGAAGCACCATCGGGCCTCTTTAGACCTTCGCATTATCACTTGAGCCAATCCATCACTTTTGGATCTTAGGAGGAATTCATGTCATTCGTATCTAGTTAGTCTTCATCACAGGGGTAGTCAATCAGTCAATGGCCCATCTTAGCTCCTTCTAATTGGATGATCATATGCCACGCCAGATTCCTGAGCAGTCAAGAGCGGTCCACCTTAAATCCCATGTCGGCGAGACACTTATCGTGTCTCCCCGATGCAATTTTGTCTTATAACAGTTATTGGCATAGCACGGACCGATCAATGAGACCCTTTGTCAAGTTTCAGAAGTCACATCGAGCTTATTTTTATGTCGGGAAGACAATCTTGCTTCGAGGAGACCTTACCCCGAACTCCTCTTCTCTTATCGAGCCTACCTTGTTGTCGAAAAGACTCCTTACTGTCAGCTAGAGGCTATGGTGAGTTATCCGTGGTTATACCAATGCCTCCTTCATTGGGGAATCCATCAATATCGGTGTGAACCTTCAGTGTCGGTGAAACCTCATAGCGAACCCCCTTCCTTCTCCTCAAGCTCTTTCTTCCTCTCCGGGCTCGAGCTCTTTTCCTTTTTTGGCAAGACTTTGGTGTAGTCGCCCAGACCTCCCAGTGACTTCCTCTTTTCTCCCCACTCACTCACTTTTATCTGCCAGACTAGCCCCTCCTTGCTGAGACCTCATGGTAAAGGGATAGCCTTTTGTTTCCCTGAGCTAGAGCCTTTTGGTGGGACCAATGTCCGTCGGGGAGACATACTTGATTCGAGGAGACCTTTTATCAAAGCCAAGTACTCTTCGGCAAAACCTCTTGGTGACATTTCCCTGCTGTTGTCGAGACTCTTTTGTATCAGCAGGACCTTTCCCCGATTTCTTTCACTCTTTCCGAGCTCATATGCTTCGGTGAGACATCCATCGTTCAGTGAGACCTTTCATTGATTTCTATACCCCTCGGCGAGATCCTATCGAGCTGAAATTATTTTTGGTAAGAGCTTGCTTGGTTGGAAAGACCTCTTGCAAAACTCAATTTATTACACCAAGGGCACAATCCCTTCGCCAAGACCAACAGCCATTAGTGAGACATCTCACCAAGTTCATTTCACTTCAGCCAGACTTTGTCTCCTCAACATGACATCACACCAAATCTCCTTACTCCTCGGCGAGCTCATTCTGTTCTTTCAATGAGACTTTCCTTCTTTCATTGTGACATCATATCGAGCCTCCTTTTCCTTTTGCGAGCACACCCAAGTCAGCTAGACTGATGGCAAAGGAAAAATCATTTGCCAAGCTCAATTTCCTTCAGTGGGACCTCCCTTCATGTTGGCAGGACTTCCCGTGGTCGGGGAGACTTCTCAGCGACGCTGCCATCCTTTGCCGTGACCATTCCTCTGTCGCCCAGACTAGGGATCATTGGAGAGACCTTTCGACGAACTCGTTTCCTTTTGCCAAGACATCTTCATTGGCGAGACCTCTTACCAAAGCCACTTCGTTTCGCCGATACCGCTTTACTTCGGCAAGAGTTCACCCCGTCGGTGAAACATCTTGCCGGGTCGGTGAGACTTTATGAATTCACCAAGACCTCTTGGAGAAGAGAAAATCTCTCACTGATGTATGGATCCCACTGCCGCCGGTCAGTGAGACATTTAGATTTCACCAAGACCTTTGTCCGAAGGAGATTCTTATGCCGATGGGAAACTCTTGGTCACTGGGAAGATGGTCGATGTCTTGCCGATGGGAATCGACATGTGAACTCAGATTGTCATGAGCTCCCTGAGCTCCCTGAGGTCTTGCCGATAGGCAACACAGATGCTTATCGATAGAATGCACTGGTAGTCGGCAAGACACCTGCAAGGTCTTGCTGACTTTCTTGTGCAACGAAAATTATGACCAACTAGACTGAGGAAAGCATTCAATTATGTGTGTAATTTAATCCTACAAAAGAAAGGTCTGCATCAGTCCCAAAGCATATGAAACATATTAAAATAAACTATTATGTTTCTTATGATTATTTCATTCAATTTTCAGCAAGAAGAAAACCAACTCAAGCTGAGACAGAACCAGAATTAAATCAAATATATCAAAAGTCAAAATTAGGAGGAAAACAAAAGAATTCCAAAGATCAAAATAGACAACTTAAAGGGAAAGAAGACAAAAGAAAAAGGGGGAACCTATTTTGTTCCAAAACAAAATGGGGTGGTTATGCAAGGCATAACACCTACTTCATCTCCCTTTCATGTCATCTCTTACCAACATCTATGAGCACATTTGACATGGTCCATGCACTGACATCCATTTATGGTGGGACTATCACCTTTCATGGAACTAGACACTTGATTCCCTCCTATCCATATTCCCCTTCTCCTATCCAAAAATGTCAAAAAGTCAAAAAAAGAAAAAAGAAAAAAAAGTAAAGAGAAATCCCTTTGTCCAATGGTGAAAACCTAGTAAACAGGCACCCTAGATAAGTACCATGATGAAAACCTAGCAAATAGGTGTCATGTGTAGGTTGATCTTCTATGTCACTTACACTTAGGGGCACAGTGTCTTATCTATCCAACCTATCATTTTCATGTCATATCATTTCCATCCTACCTACCATCTTTAGCCATCATACATACCTATCATATTGAGTCCACTTATCCACCCTTCTTTTGATCTTGATGAAGATATAGGGGAAAAATGTTGAAACATGTTTTGGGTATCTCTTGACATACCTCATCCTTTCCATCCTATCATTATCCTATTGTCATAAGCTTTGTCATGAAAAATCCTATATTGTACCTAGAATGGGGCATGTTATTCCTATGCGACATAGTCTTTGGAGATCACATCATTGTTTTCTTATGATGCATACATCCATTCCATCCATCCATCCATCTATCATGAGCCTTTTATCCCTTATCCTATCACCCACCCTTGCACCTAGACTTTATTTTCCCCTTGTTATTGGTATCTATCACAAAGGCTACCTACATTGTCCTCCATGAACACCTCAAAACATTTCAAAAATCCAAAAAAACAAATATTCTCAAAAATCCAAAAAAATCATAACATTTCAAAAAGGAAAAAAAAATCATAACATGTCAAAAATCCAAAAAAATCATAGCATGTCAAAAATCCAAAAAAATCATAAACTTTAAAAATCCAAAAAAATCAAAATATCCAAAAAAATACAAAAACATTCAAATAACTCTCAAAAATCCCAAAACAGAGTCAGTCATTTGAAATATTGACATTTAAATCATGAACCAACAGACAACAGTGCACACATCAACACCTTCTTAGAAATCATCATTAATCATTTATTTAATGCAAAAGCATTTAAATTTGAAATTAAACAAAGTCATCCTTGGTCAAAGTCAAAGACAAATGCATCGCGCCGACTTCATTTATGTCTCAATAAGACATTTGTGTCACTTCGTACATCGATTGCATCTTGATCCATCGATTGCATCATCCACGCTCGCATTTGCATCACTGCAGAGCACTTGCATCACGATTTTTGTCACATGTGTCACGCTGTTCAAATGCATTGTTTGTGTTTGCGAATGCATTGTAATATTTTGAATGCGGCATTACATCCTTCAATTGTGGCACGACTTGGAAAATGCATCACACTTCCTTCCCTTGACCTCACATCAAATGCGTTGAGTGTGCGCACGAATGCGGCTTACCCGAACACACATGCATCACGACACATTTGTTGTTGGACCTAAAACCCTGAAAACGGTACGAAAAATGATGAAATGACAAAGTATGTTAGGGATACGTATCATTGACTCTGAGCCCTCTGGTCGCTTGTAGGTTCAAATGATCTCCCTGCAATGCTCAGTCACTGTCCGAATTACCATATTTGCCAAAGTCCTCCTTGCTCTGAGCTCTCAAATTTACCAAGGTGAAAAGTGAAAATGAATTGAATTTTACCCCATTTTCAACCTATTTATAGAGTCAAAATGGAATTTGTTAAACCTTTTAGTACTAGAGGCTCTTTTGACCGACATTGATTGCCCTTTTTGGCTACTTTAAACTCCTTTAAATTCAAAACCATCTATGCCATCACTTTTCTAGTCATCAAATTGACTTGTCAGGACACTTTCCAAATTTTTCTGTCGCTAGGCCAAAATTTGAAAATTTTCCTGAGGGGGCATATATACTCCGTACCTTCGTTGGGGCATGACTGTGATTTATTTTCTTTGTCACAATGCAACAGGCTACATTATGAAAAAGAGTGGAAAAATGTACACTTAAAAATGACCTAGGTTTGCAAGCTCTATTTTTCACCTTCTTCTTCCTAGAATAATTAAGACATTTTAATTATGTCCTTGGTCCACCTTTGTCTATTAAATAAATAATTCATAATTATTTAATCAATTCATGTCTTTTTATTTCTTCATGATTATTAAATAAATAAATTTTATTTATTTATTCAATACGTCACTAATTGTCTAATATCTTCCTATAATTAAATAAATTTATTAATTTATTTAATTATCTTTATTCATTATGTCTTTCTAATTATTAAATGAATAAATTCTATTTATTTATTTAATATGTCACTAATTCTTAAGTCTGAACTCATAATTAAATAAATTCTTTAATTTATTTAATTATTAGTCACCTACTCTAATTAAATAATTATCTTATTTGACACTTCCCTCTTTTTAGTAAATAATTTAAATTAATTATTTATTGTCATGTGGTCCCATCTTTTGAATTAAATTAATTTTTAATTCAAAATAGTTTTTTCCTCAAAAAAATTAAATAATTTCTATTTATTATTTGATTTTCCAACCATCTCTTTTTCTACACCAATCTTATCTCTTGTCACATGCATTGTCAACCCTTGATTTGATTTTCTAAAAATCAATCTTGTCCATTCATCTCAAATTTGACCTAATGTTTCCCTAACCCTAATTGTGGGTTGTGAAATTTAATCTTGTCAATTGATTCTAGGGCATTTGTCAACTTTTGATCTTGGCCATTCCCTCAAAATTGCATTTTCTATAAAAAGGAAATTTTGGTCTCATTTTGTCATCTCATGCACTCTTGTTTTAGGCTATCTCATGTCATCTTGCAATCATGTCATATTACCTCTTGTCATAGGCATATTTACATCTCATTTGACATAATTTAGGCATAGTTAGATGCTTACTAGTTGCATTATAGCTTAGTATTGCATGTAATCACTCAAATTCTTCAACATTTGCTTAGGGCTTGTCATTATCATTAGATTTCTCATCATAAATATGAGGGAAACATCATATTTTTAGCAAGTTGAGAAGGTATAATGGAGGTCATCCATGGAGTATTGTTGGTGTAATTATATGTCCTATACCTTGTCCTAGGTCATGATTACACCTTATTTAAGTTTACTTAGGGACCACAGGAGGTTGTTGGAGATTTTCCACTTTTGGTGGACTTGACATGTCATTACCACATCACTTCCACCTTTTGTGGACACATCATGTGATTATCTCTCCACCTTTTGTGGTGATTATCACATTATCACCTTTCCACTTTAGGTGGAGTGATAACTTTTCATAGTTATCTCATGTCATAAGATTACGACACTTGTCATAATCTTATGCCCTTCTATGTTCTCACCTTGGCTATATATCCAAGGGGTGCCCTATGTACCATTCTATCATCTCATATTATTGACATTGAATACACATTGTAGTGGTGAAGTTATTTTCTGATTTTGATACACGGATTTTCCAAAAAATTGGATTTTTCTCAGGTCTTGCTTGATTGTCACCGTTTTTGCAACTTCTGGGGCTTCGTTCAGGCTCATACGAACTCCTTTTTAGGTGCCGTATTTTTTGAAAGTGCATAATTTTTTCTGAACTTCACAATGGTGCTATTAGTTTGTAGTGATTGTGATCAAAAATTTTACTCTCAACACTTGGTCATTTTTGGCCTATTTTGGCATTTGTAAAGATAAGATCTCAGTTTGGTCTTTTGTATCAGTCATTTGAGTCTGTTGTAGCCTACTTAAGGCTGTTGTAAAACATTGAAAATCAGAAGCCCACTTTGCTTGGCTTGCAAGTGGCCATTGTACACGCACTAATTATAAAGTTCCAAATCATCTTTTTGGGGGGGGTTCTTTGATTGAGTGAATTTGGGCGGTGTCTTGAGTGACTGTGCCTCTCTCTCTATCTTTTTCTCTTTCACTTTACTACTATGGGTTCTCCTAAGTTTCCTTTGTTAACTCCACATAATTATGCTTCTTGAAAAATTGATGCATGGAGTAAGTTAATGGAAAAAGGATTAACTCATTATATTGATGGAATTGTTGTTGCACCATCTAATCCTCAAGCTAATCTTGTTGCTCATTTGGATTGGCTCACTAAAAATACTATGGCTCTTGGAACATTAAGGAAATATGTATCAAAAGATCTAATCTTTCAAATTGATAAGTGTAAAATAATTAAAGAAGCTTGGGACAAGTTTGGTCAATTGTATGGCCAAGTTGATGAGATTAGAGGTTATCAGCTTGACAATGATCTCACAATGTTAGATCCCAAGAATTTTGATACAATCCAAGACTATGTCACTAAGGCAAATGAGCTAAGAGCACAACTTAAGGATTGTGGCATTGATAAAAAGGATGCACAGTTGGTCTACAATTTGTTGGGAAAGCTTCCATCAGAATATGCAGCATTTGTTTCTAGCTTCCAAACCCATCACTTGACAGTTGGTAGTTCTTTCACTATGCCATCATTTGATGCTTTTACATAAATGTTGATGTTAGAGCAAGCAAATTTGATAAGCATGGGGATTCTCAAGTCTTCAAAGTCCAAGGCTTTGGTGGCTAATCAAGGGAATCAAGGGACTCAAGGAAAGGGTTCCAATAAGAAGCAGAAGCAGTATTCACCAAAGCCACAAGGAGAGAACCAACAATCTACTCCTCCACAACAAAGCTCAACTTCATCTTCTTCAAATAAGTACAACAATTCAAGTAAGAGGGAGCAACCAACATGTGCATATTGCAAAAAGTTTGGTCATGATGAGCATCGTTGTCATGTTAAGCAAATTGATGAGTTGAAACACATCCTTAAGAACAGCATATCACCCAAAATTGATGATTTGAAACATATCCTTAAGAAGAACAACATCAACTTGCCAGCTGCATATCAAGAGAAGGACTCATCCTCTTCCACTTCTTCTAAGGGAAAAGGAACAACTCTCATGGAAACAACATCAAGCTCTTCTCCTTCTTCTACATCATCTCAATTTGAGAAACATAAGGGGCAAGCATTTCTTACTTTTGCAGATTCCAATTCAGATAAGTGGATCCTTGATTCAGGAGCTTCACATCATATGACTTCATCCAAGGATATGTACTTTTCATTTGATTCGTGTTCATCACCACCCATTTTGATGGCTAACAACACATCTTTGGCAGTTTGTGGGAAGGGTTCTATTGATGTGGAAGGTGGAGCATTTAATGATGTTCTATGTGTACCTACTTTGTCAAGGAACATCCTTTCCATCTATCAGATTACACATAGTGGTACAGGAAAGAGTGTAGAGTTCACACCAGATTCTATCATTGTTCGGGATTTGCATAGCAGGGCTCTTGTTGCAGTTGGGGAGGTTGATAATCATTCTCGGTTCTACACCTTCTCATATTTTGCTCCTATTGATGATTCAATTCACCCTAGTGTGGACACACTTGAGGAGATTGAGTATGGTTACTTGAATCTTGGAGTGCTCTCTACTCCTGAGGTTCTTGAACCTATTATTGATATTCCATCTCCTACATTGACTGATGTACCTGATGATACTTGTGTTCTGACAGTTTTAGTGCCTTGTGATTCAGTGCAACAGTGTATACCTTGTCTTCCAATAGCAGCTTCATGGGATGACTACTTGTCAGACATTGGTAGTTTGTTTGTGGAGTCCTACATTGCAGATTTGGGAGACACACTTGATTACTTGCATCTTCTCTTTGATGAAGGTGATTCTTCTTCAGTTGTTGCGAGGGAACACTCTGACCCTCCTCTACATGATCAATCTTTCGAGGTTGATGTGATTGTGGATGCATCTTTACAACAGTTGGAGGAGGCCACTTTCTCTTTTGAGGAGACATCGTCTTTGGAGTATGTTCTACCTACATCCTTGCTAGATATTGAGTTGTCTTTTTTAGCAGATGAGAGTGTTGTTGCAAAGGGTTTCTCACAGATTCCAGGAAGTGACTACACTATTGCAGCTTCACATGGTTTGGGAAAGGCATCTTTCGGCATCGACACAGGGACACTTGAGCAGATTTCAGAGACTTCTTACATTTTGAGGGTTCTTCCTTCTTCACTTGTGGATTGGGGAGACTTCATTCATACACCTTTGGTATTGTTTCTTCCTAAGGGGAGGAACGTTGTTCGACAGTTTTGGAGCAGCTTCTTCATTCCTTCTCGAGCATCTTCCATGGGTGATCATTGTACATTGAGGGGGGGCTACCTTGTCTCTCTTCTTCTCTTGTATGGGGGGGACTTTTTCCTCACATGGGGTTTTTTCCTTCTCATGCTATGTTCATAGCTTTTTGTATTTCATCTCTCTTTTGGGGGTAGTTTTTTTTTTTCCCACTGGTTTTTCTATCTTTACTCCACTTGTGAGAGATTTCATTGCATTTGTACATGGGTACCTAACATGGCCTAGTAGCCGAGACCCATCTTGCATTGTTTTCTTTTGTGTACATTCTCCCTAAGTTGCACTTAAGGGGGGGTGTTGGTGTAATTAAATGTCTTGTACCTTGTCCTAGGTCATAATTACACCTTAGTTAAGTTTACTTAGGGACCACATAGGAGGTTGTTGGAGATTTTCCACCTTTGGTGGACTTGACATCTCATTACCACATCACTTCCACCTTTTGTGGAGATTATCACATTATCCTTTCCCACTTTAGGTGGAGTGATAACTTTTCATTGTTGTCTCATGTCATAAGATTACGACACTTGTCATAATCTTATGCCCTCCTATGTTCTCACCTTGGCTATATAACCAAGGGGTCTCCTATGTACATTGTACCATTCTATTATCTCATATTATTGACAGAATACAGTTTATTCTTGTCATATTCTATCTCTCTCTTTTGTGCTTTCTATTAGGCCTCTAGATCTTGGGTGGCTACCTTCCTGTGAGAATTCTTACACTATTCAATACCTTGATGATTTGGTTTAGGCTCTTGATATGATTGAAAATGAGGGTTCATGGGCTCTTGTAGGGACTGAGCTATTGAAGTAGAGGGAACTTGAGGAATCTCTTGAATTTCTTGAAGGAAAATAGGCTCTTCACGTGGCTGGTCTTGAGGATTAACAAATTCAGGTTGTACCAGCATAGGCTCTTGTATTGGTAAAACATCTCTAAAACTTGGAACCTTGATTAAATTAAAAGGGTTAAGAGACTCACTTTGCTTGAAACTTGGAAACTTAAAATTACAAATCTCCTCCTGAACAAGATAATGTGGAATATAAGGAGCTACTTGGACCTCATGCCTCTGTGTTTGAGCAAGCAAAAGCTTCATCTGCTCCTCTTTTGCTGCTAACTCTGTTTTGATATTTTCTTCAAACTGTCTTCTTTGTGTCTCCAATTCCTGCTCATGAAGGTAGGTCTAATAATCTAATTCCTGATGCTACGTATCAAGCTCTTGTTACCTCTTAAACTCTTTTATCTTCTTTGTGATGTCTGACAGTATGTCCTTCATGTTATTCATGTTACTTTTCATATCATCAACGTCTTGGAGCTGATTGTGGACATATGAATATTGATCTGAAGGCTGAGCAATGGTGGGTGGGAGGTAAGCATGTTGAGCATGCTGATATGCTATTGTTGCATGGTTGTTTGGGATAAAACCAACAACATAACTGGCCTGATATGGCTGATAAGGATGTGGATAGGCAGGATTTTCATGAAATGGAAGTGGGTATACATATTGACTATTCAAACCCGACATCTTTACTCATATAATTAGCTTGAAATTAGAAATAACGCTTGTGTTTGAAACATACCAGCACTAAACTTGTTGAAACCAGTAGATGTGTTCAGAGTCACCAGGTATAAATTTGTACCTCTGAAAGGTAAAAATGTGCTGCTGTATATACCAGAACAACAGCTTGTATCTTTGAATTTCTTCTCTAAAGTGATCTTCAGAGTCCCACCGGGCGTGCCAAAAACTGTTGTCAATTAGATTGCACCTGAATGCTTGAATGGCTAAATTCACCAATCTGTTGAAACATGGAAACTATCTTCAGGTTGTGGGTATTCCTATGGTGAAGATAGAACCTCCAGATTCTAGGCCAGCTTCCTATTTGTTCTTCTGTTTTAACTAATGAAATTGGTTGGGAAAAGGGAAGAAAGTGCTTAAATGAATGCAAAAACTAATGTTTGTTCTGGCAATGCACTTAGATAACGATGTTGCATGCAACTTGTTCCACAATTACCTTTCAATAAATCTATTCGCACAACTAAATCTGAATAGTTTAACCATATAAATAATTCATATAAAGGCTTGACTGTATTACCATCTTTGAAGGAAAAGAATGTCTTCACAACTAAAATAGTAGAATAAGTCAAATGCACAACATATAACCTGTGGAATCAAACTTGATTGTATACAAGCACATATGAATGAGACGGGAAAATAAAGGTTCCTAAGATTAAAACATGATAGATTCCTTATCAAATCATTCACATAGCATGACACTTGAGATTTTGAAGGAAAATACTTTGGCACACTGAAAGGTAAAAGGAAAGCTTTGCAAATTGATCAAACTTGATTAACCTGTAATAACCTGCTGAATGTATTAATCTGAAAAAATAAAATGAGTTCCAAGAAGTCTTCTTTGCAAAAATTGCAAAAGCAAGAGAAATCAAGAACTAGTGAAAAATGACTAAGTCATTACACTTATACAAAATCCTTCTGAAAGGCATGGAGATGAAACTGAAAGTGAAACTTAGTGTAAAAATGATAACTCCAAAGCAAATCCCGACCAAAAGTAAAAATCCCTAAAAAGAAGGCTCAAACTCATGCAAAAATGAGCGCATTCAGGTTCAAACTCGAGGTCAACTCATAGTTGACCCATGGGGCACTTGAATTGAACTGGAAATCCTCCAAAAGTGGATCAAAACATGTGAAAGCCTCCATGTTTATATCAATCCACCCATGATAACTGGAAGTCTATCTCCACTTTTATTTTTAACCCCCTGCATGTTTAAGTGAAGTTAAGTATCTTGAATAATATTAAAGTAATCACTTTAATAACTACTTTAATATTTATGATATCTTTGCCTTCATCCTTTGCATCTGTATGATAAATATTAAAGTAAATTATTATACATTGCTTTAATATTGTTTACAATACTAATCTTTTCCTAAGCCATGCAAGATAATAGAAAGAGGGGTTCGATTTCTTCAAAAGAATTTCCAAAGTTTGCATGATGAATTCAAAAGGTATAATGAATACCTAATGCATCAATTCTAAAATAATACAAAAAGTGAAAAAGCCTTAAGTGATAGGCCACCATTTTAGGGTAAACAAAACCCTAAACCAAAAACTCATGGCTCTCCCTTTCAGTTTTGCAAATCTCTTCACCACTGTTTGTTGGGCGCCACCATACTTGGGCTAGGGCTTGATGATTTTGTCTGCTTGCTGCTCTTTGTCAAAATTTTCAGAGGGATTTATCAAAACAACACTTGGTAAGTCACATTTCATTACCAGATAAACATTTTAATGAGTTTTGAGGGTCGTTTATCAGCTTTATAGCTGCGGCTAAATCATACCTCTGATGTATTTTTGTTCATTTACCTTCATTTGTGTTTTGTGGCCACTATGAGTGAGAGCTTGACCTTAAATGTCATCATTTCTTGCTGCTTCTGTCAAAACTTTTTAGGAAACTGACTGATAGGTATGTTCTTGTCTACAAAAAGAAAAAATCTTTACATTCCTTCCATTCCTGAGTGCATTTCAAAGCATATAATTTCATTTTTTTAATATTGTTTTAAAAAAAGTATAAGAAAGTCTCTACACTCTCAGGCTGCAGCTACAAAAAACAAATAGTATTATGGGATTTTATGAAAATCCATCTGACCTTGAATTTGTGTTCTTATCCCTGCTATGACATGAACTCCAATTTTTTATGCAATACCAGCTCATTCTTTACTTCATAATGAGTTCTTTGAATTAGCATGTTACTGAGATCCATACAATGAAGCCAAATTTTCTCTTATTAAAGTGTGACCAAATTTACCGATGATCTACAATGCCCAAAGAATCCTACAACAACACCATTAAAACAAGCATATATTATAGCTTATGTGGCTCATGCTTTTGCTGCACCTGTTGACCATTTGCAACAACAGTATTACACAAGGAAGCCTTTTAACTGATGGCAGATTTCAATCATTCTTCAGGCATAATAATCAATGAATCCTCATAGGCTCATAGAGTCTTCAAGGATAAACAAGATTGTATGCAAGACTTCATCATAATCTATTCCATGAATTTTATAAGCTTTTTAAGCTTGGAAGATTTCTATCTATGAAGACCTCATCATGCATTAAACTTACATTGGTGAAACTGTGAAAAAAAATCTCTCTTTTCAAAGAAAACTTAACCTGATTTCATTCTTGCATCCACAATTAATAGCATGACTTTCACCTTCTTGTATAAGTTATGCAATTTATGGTCTCAACACTGCAATCAAATGTCGATGTATGTGAACTTTGATTATCCGCCTTTGTGAAAAAAATGTTGGTAATGGGTTGGTTGTACTTCAGCAATAAATGGTTGCTTAACACAAATGGCAATGATAGTTACTAGCTATTGCTCTCATGATGATTATCTCTTTTGCATAGGGCCTCATCACTATAATGATTATATTATGAAACTCATGTATTTTCTAGTAATATAACTCTATGGATATGGCCAAACTAATTATCTCTTTATGACAGGCATGAGTTAATAAGAGTCTCCAAGGAGTGTGATTTGATGACTGCCCCCTTATAGTATTCTTATCAATGCTTTTGGGTCTGCCCACTATGTTAACAATAATTTCAAAACTCCTTTCTTAAATGCTCTTGTCCTATGAGGCCTTCATAGGACTATCATTTTTATTCCTTCTTGATTTCTTGTTGATGTATTTGATGCTTTTCTATGGCAATGTCCTGCTTATAGTCATGTAGACTATCTTCTTGATGTCACTATTCTCTTTTTTGAACATGCTTATGGAGACTATCCATTAGATAAAAAACTCTATTCTGAAGGTCTGCTAAATACTTGATTGTATGATGTAGTAAT